>CAMOHE010055591.1:28421-92892 GCA_946598075.1 Artocarpus hirsutus
TTATCACATCAAAAGACTATACATTTAATATATATATTATTTAATACATATAAGAATTAAATATTATATAATATATATACATGCCATATTCACCCGTGAGTGAATGTGGCATTAGATTTCCCCAATGCATATCATATCACAATAGGCCTGGCAAGTTCTTTTTCTTTTCTTTTCATTTCTTTTTATTTTTTTATTTTTTTCCTTGTAGGCATGCTTTGCTTTTGAGAAATAAAGTTGAGAATCAGATGCTGAATCTATAGGTCATGTGTTATCACATCAAAATACTATACATTTAATATATATATTATTTGATACATGTAAGAATTAAATATTATATTATATATATACATGCCATATTCACTCGTGAGTAAACATGGCATTAGGTTCCTCCATGCACATCACATTGCAATAGGCTTGACAAGCTCTTTTTCTTTTCTTTGCATTTTTTAATTTTTTTTTCATAGGCATTGTTAGTATGTGTGGAGCATAATTATTATCATGACGCAAATTGCCCCCACGCAGAGGTTGTACACGGATTGACCTTCACGGTAAGGTCGACGTGGGGGTTGGAAAGGGGATGGTAAACCCCCCTCCCAAGGGTTGTAGGGGGCAGAGCTCCCTAGGCGAAAATTTTATATGCAATTTTATTTTACATGAGGGTAGTTTAGGTTTTTTACATAAGGCATGCTTTGCTTTTGATAAGTAAAGCTGAGAATAAGATACTGAGTCTATAGGTCATGTATTATCACATTAAAATACTATACATTTAATATATATATTATTTAATATATATAAGAATTAAATATTATTAATTTATACATGCCATATTCACCCGTGAGTGAACATGGCATTAGATTCCCCTATGCAATTATAAAGGAGCAGGCCTAACACAGAGGCTCAAAAGGAAGGCCTGCAATACACAAAGCTGAGACGTTAAGTCTTTAGCGAATTGTCTAATCAAATCAGACTTAAAAGAAAAAAATAAAAAAAAAAGATTTAAAAAATAAAAAATAAAAAATAAAATAAACTTTTTTACCTATAAATAAATGTAGAATTCATAGAGATACTCATTCAACAAACTTCTAAGATCTTATGTATTGTCTTTTTTCTTTAGATTACTTAGAGTTCTACAGAAAGGAAAAAAAAACTTGAAGGTATAATTTATTTCATTTGTTGTTTATTAATTTTGTATTGTTATAAGTTAATTTTATTGTATAATTATTTTATTTAATTTTTATGTTATGTTAATTTATTGTTATTTTTTATTGAAGCTATGACATCATCACATAGAGGCAGAGCCAACGTTTTACATTTGGTGATCAACGAAGAAGAATAATTTAATGATCCACTAGAAGAAATTGGAGTTGACTTACTATCTCAAGTTGATGGCTCCTCTGAAGTCACTCGTAAGGGCAAAAAGAAAGTTCAATGAACTTCACCAGTGTGGAGTTACTTTGATCTAGTAACACGTACAAATGAGAATGGTGTAACAGAAGAGTGCGCAATTTGCAAAGTATGCAAACAAAACTACACAGGTAAATCCTCTTCTAGCACTGGTCACTTAGAGAGAAATCGCAAAAAATGCGAAGCTAACCATGGTGTAGGTGGTGTTGATTGTCATTAACAAACACTTCAATTTAGACTTGATGGTAGTGTTACCAATTGGTCATATGGCCAATAAAGAGCTAGAGAATGGCATGCTAGATATTTGGCTAGTGCTCAATAACCAATTAGTCTAGCTGATGATCCAGCCTTTGAGGAGTACATTCAAAATGCTTATAATCCATAATATAGGCGTGTTTCAAGAACTGCCACAAGAGCTGACACCATGAAAGTTTTTCATTCAATGAGGGAAAAATTAGTAACTGAATTTAGTTCATTCACTGCATCTGTTGCATGCACATCTGATTTGTGGGAAGGTCATACCAAAACTAGTTATATCTATGTAACTGCACATTATGTGGATAAAGATTGGTCTTTTCAAAAAAGGTTAATTGCTTTTCGACCAATGCCTTATCCGCATGATGCCAAGGCCATTCATGATGTCATCATGGAAGTTTTTGATTTTTATAGCATTAAAGAAAAGGTTTTGAGCATCACATTTGATAATGCATATGCTAATATTGCTGCTATAAACCTTTTCAAAACAACATTGAGACCACAACATGGTGAAACACTTTTTCACCAAAGATGTGCTTGTCATATTATTAACCTGTGTGTTCAAGATGGCATGAAGTTTTTTCAAGGTTATTTGGAAAATATTGTTACATAGCAAGTTCTGACTCTCGAATTGAAGAGTTTGCTAAACTTTGCAAAAGAGCAAGCATAAAACCCAAAAAGCTTCCAACTAACATAGGACACCAGTGGAATTCAACATTTTTGATGCTGAACACATGCCTACCATACAAAGAGGTCATAATCGCGTATTACAACTTGAAGAATCCAGCTGAGCTGCTTCAAGAATTTGATTAGCAAATTGCTTCATGCTTCTACAATTTCTTAAAGGTTTTTTACGAAGCCACTCTCTAACTCTCAGGTGTGTACTATCCCACCTCTCCTCATGCATCACATAAATTGTACGACATTGCTGCAACCTTCGATATGCATAGAGATTTTGAGATGTTTAGGAAATCTGTTGAGTTCATGGAAAAAAAATTCAAAAAATATTAGGAACCTGTTCCACCTTTATATGCATAGCCGCTGTATTGGATCTAAGAGTTAAATCAGCTGGTGTTGAATATTTGCTTAAGAGAATAGGGGAAAAATTAAGGGTATTCCGACATTATAACCATTCAAAATGTGCAAGCAAAAGTTAGCAACATATTTACTACATATAATGAAAAATATGGAGGAGGCCAAACTGTACCCCCTGCACCTTTAGCAAATACTACATCTGTACCACATGGTTCTTCATGGGCAAGTATGATTAGCTACATCGGATTTGGTTTCGGTGTATCATCCACATCTTCAACATGTAGTGAATTGGAAAACTATCTAGAAACAAATTTTGCGGCATTCATTTTCAATGAGCAAGGTGGTGGTCATGATTTCAATAAGTTTGATCTTTCATCATTTTGGAGATCACAGTCAAGATTGTGCTCTATAAAATGGCTCGTGATATACTGACCATGCTAGCATCCACAGTTGGAAGTGAACAAGTATTTAGTTGCAATGGTAGAGTACTTGATGAATGGCATGCATGCATGAGTGATGATATTCTGGAAGTAGTAATGTGCGTCAAAGATTAGGAGGATGCTCGTAGAAGAAGCCAAGAAGTTCAAGATGATTGGGTTGATGACTTTGAAAATTTGGACATTTTTGATACTCCTATTGGGGGTAATAGGTTGTAATTAATTATGAACAATATTTTTTTTGTTTTTTTATGTTTTTTTGTTTTTAGTAATTTTGTAAACATCTTATATATGATTATCCCGATTATACTCTTTTTTCCTTACCAAGGTTTTGTCCCACTGGGTTTTCCTTGGAAAGGTTTTTAATGAGGTAATTATAAGTAAAATATCCCTTTTTATATTTCCCTTGGCTATTCAAACTTTTATATTTGTTACTTGTTTAAAAATTCAAAAATAAAAAATAAAAATTAAAAAATTAAAAATTACATGCTTAGATGGGCTGGCCCATTTAAACCCATGATGGGCTAAGATGGGCCGGCCCATTTAAGGCCCACGGCAAGGCCCGACACTGCCCACTGCACGGAGCAATAAGGCTCATGTAAATTGGCCCGCGGGCCAGGCTGGGCCAAGATAATTTTAATATGGGTCAGCCCGGCCCGGCCCACCAAAATCGTGGGCCAGGCCAGGCCGGCCTACGGCCCGTGTGGGCCTAAAGAGAATGGCCCGTCCCGGCCCGTTCTTGCAACACTATTCATACATATTCATGTCTCCAAAAGTAATCACAAAAAAAAAAAAAAATAAACTAAGAAAAAAGAAAAATTAAAATAAGATGAAAAGAGAGAAGAGAGAATAAACGTTGAGACAAGAGGGAGATCTAGTTGATAGAGAGATCGAAGTTTCTAAAGATCAGAGAGTTCTCGGAATGCCATAGTTAGAATCCTTCCTCCGCCGCGCCGCCACCAGAAGCCATCAACGACTCTTCATCGAAAGACGCTATCCTCTGCCTCTTTGTGGAGCCATGGTCGTTCGACTCGTCATCAGACTTCAAATCGTCACCCAAAATTCTTATTCTTTTTCATAGATTTGTCGATAGGATCAACTGTGTTGTCTCTACACTATTGGAACTATGACAGTAGCATTTATCTCCTCTGATACCGATGAGTCAAAGTCAACTGAATCAATGGCTGTGAAGAGAGGAAAGGCAAGTGAAGGGAGAAATCACAACATAGGAAAGACAAGGAACCACTATCAATGCCAGATTTAAGCGATGTCGATGGATCATCACGGTCCCCGACAATGCCAACAACAGGAGAGAGAGAGGAGGAAATGTCATTGCAAAAGACAGAGAGAGAAAACAAGAGAGAGGCGTAGAAAACAAAAGGAAAGAGAGAGAGCAGAGAGGAGAGAGAATGGAGAAAAATCATGAATGATAGATCTGAGAGAGAGAAGAGAGAAAAAAAAGTATTAAGATTTGTTGGTTTAAATTATGATAAAAAAATCAAACAACAAAAAAATTAAAACAAAATAAATTGAAAAATGGGCAGTTTTAAAAAATTAAAAAGAGGGGACATTTTAACAAGGGCGTATATGAAGAGGCATTTCATGTAGCTTTCTTAATTAATAACCATCAAAACAAAATAACAAAAAGTGACCAACAAACCGAAACAATCTAATGCATAGTAGAAGGAACTACTTGAAACAATCATAAGAAAGAAATCTAAGAAGCAAATGAAATCATCAACAAATTCTTAAATATTTACACACAATTACTGGGAATACATACTAAAAAAATAACCAACAATGTGGGACATTATGAACCAAGCTAATCAAGTAGAATAAGCAACACAAACCTAGCGATTCACAAAAAGTAGAGCATGAGAGGCACAATGATGTTTAAGATAAGGGGTTAATTAAAACTGTGGAAATTTCCACCTTCCATCCTTTTTTTTTTCAACTCTCTCTCGCTTTAAAAAATCCCAAAAAAGGAATATTACAAGATACAAGATACAAGAAGGAAAAAAAGGAATAAACAAACAAATAAAGAAAATCAAAACCTAGGGTTAATTTTGGAACGTTCGCACCTGGCCAAAGAAAAAATCTCGTCTTGATTAACAAAAAAATTCCCCAAAATGGAAAAAGTGTAAGTTAATCAAACAAACCTTAAAAAGGAAAAGTTCTCAGAAGTTGAATGACTCCAACGGGAAGAAAAAGGAAAAAGGAAATAAAAAAAGAAAAAAAAAAGAAACTTGTATTTTTGACCAAAATGACCGAGGAGGCCATCAGAGCAAATAAAAATTGGAGAGAATGGGAGGAAGAGAAAAAAAGGAGAGAGTGAACGAGGATTGTGATGAGACTTGCAAGAAAAAAGAAGAGGGAAAAATAGAGAAAAGAGAAAGATGAAAAAACCCCAGTGAACAAGGGATCCTAGGCCTCAGCAACAAGACAACAAAAGCGAGGGAAAAAGGAGAAGGAAACATGGCAGAAGGAACCTAGTAGAAGAGAGAAGCAGGGAAGGAGGAGTATACCATAGTAAAGGAACAAAAAAAAAAAAGGCAGAATGGAGGACAAGCCCTTTATCATCTGCTGTCAAAGAAAAGAAAAAAAAAAAGGAGACAAGGCATCTGACTTGAGAATGACACAAGCAAGTAGAAGCATCATCAAATAAAGAAGAGAGGGAGAGGTGAAGACGCCAAAGGAAGCAAGTAAAAAAATTCAAGCAAAAGGCTCGTTTCAACCAAAATTAACGGCAAAATGTTGGTCAAAAATTTTCAACCAAAATGATGAGGTTTTGGTTAAAAGATGCATAAACACATTGTGCTTTCTATATATAGTTAAGATTGTAACATTTCTATTTTTAAGCGATTTTAAAATAATTAAAAGTTTATTTTTATAAGTCTGAAAGCTTAATAAATATTAGCATAACATTAGTCTAAAAGCTTAATAAATATTTGCATAACATTAAGTCTTGGGGTACATAATGGAATAACATATCAAATATTTTGTTTTTATACTTTTTAATATCGAATATAATATTGACATTGACATTTGTGATGAAAATGATGTAAAAGCATTGCTAAATATTAAATGGAATACTCTTTCCATTTCGGCAGAGGAGGAAGAAGTGGTTGGTGTGGATGATAAGGTTCTAGCTGCTAGTAGAGAGGTGGGCTATTTTAGTCTACTGGGAAAATTTTTGACTGGAAAATCTTCTAACAAATCGGTTTTTCAATCAATGATGATGGAGGTGTGGAAAACAGTTTGTGGGGTGGAGATTTGTGAGGTGTCAAGGTTGGAGGTGCGAGAGATCGAGACAAAGTTTTGGATTTGGATTCGTAACAACAATTTAGTAATTTCTTGGATCCTAAACTTTTTTTCCAAAGAGATCTGTGCTAGTGTGATTTTTTTTGAATTGGCCTATGAGATTTGGCTCGATCTTAAGGATCGATTCGAACAAAGCAATGGCCTTAGAATCTTTCAACAGCGTCATGATCTTCCAACCTTCATCAATATCAAATTCTGTTAGTGTTTATTTCACTCGTTTGAAAAGCTTATGGGAGGAGTTGAGTAATTTCAGAACTACCTATACATGTGGCCAATGCACTTGTGGTGGTGTCAAGGAGCTCAATTCTTACTATCAAATGGAGTACACCATGGCTTTTCTTATGGGTCTTAATGACTCATTTGCTCAAGTTCAGGGTCAAACACTGCTCATGGATCCTCTTCCCCCCATCAACAATGTATTTTCCCTGATCTTTTAAGAAGAAGACAAAGAAAGATTGGTGTCCACTTAAACATTAAGTCTCCTAGTACTATGGCATTTACTGTCAAGAATGATACGCCCAAACGTCCTAGAGGTACTTTTACCAATCAAAATTCCAATCATGGAAGTTATAACACTTCCAAGAAAGATCGTCCTTTTTGCACTCATTGCAACTTTCCTAGTCACACCATGGAAAAGGGCTACAAGCTCCACGGATATCCACCTGGCTTCCAAAAACACCAAAAAGGTTCATCATCGACCAATACTCATGTGGCTATAGTTAATCAAGTCACTCATCCCTCCAACATGTAGAGAATCACAACCACGATAGTGTTGATGATTTCATTTAACATCTTATCCCATTTAGTGCCAATAGCTTTTGACCATGCTTTCAAGTCATTTAAATGTCACATTTATGGCTACTAACACACAAGACACTACCACAACATTCTATTATGCAGGTACTTGTTTTTCAGCATCTCTAAATCCTATACTTTCCTCTTAGTAGTTTTGGATTGCTGATTCAGGTGCTTCTAAACATATATGCTCTACTGCTAAGGCCTTTGTGTCTCTACATCCTATGCAAATTTCTATGGTTACTCTACCTAATCACACCATTATTTCTGTTTATTATGTTGGTGACGTTATCTTAAGCTTAAGCTTAACACTCAAAGACGTTCTATATGTTCCACAGTTCAAATTTAACCTACTTTCTATTAGTGCCTTAATAATAGCTTCTCCCCTCACTGTTGTTTTTAATCCTGATCATTTCATGATCCAAGGCATCAGTTCCAAGCAGATGATTGGTAGGGGTAATAAACTGGACAATCTATACATTCTTGATGCAGCTTCATTGTAGCCTTCTACTTCTATACATGCTGTCAATACTGTGTCTACTAAAACATGGCATCATAGACTTGGCCACCTATCCTCTCATGGACTAGAGATCTTGAAGAATCAACTACATTACCAAACTACTAAGCCTGCCTATACAAAAGAATCATGTTACATTTGGCATCTACCTAAGCAGAAACGACTTTCATGTGTACCTCATAATAGCATGTCTCAATCACCATTTGATTTGGTTCATGTAGACATTTGGGGACCTTATCATGTAATTTCTCATTCAAGCCATAGTTACTTTTTAACTTTGGTTGACGATTGTACAAGGTTCACTTGGGTGTTCTTGCTTAAATAAAAGTTTGATGTTTAAACTATTATACCTCAACTTTTCAATATGATTGATACTCGGTTTGGCTACAAAATTAAAGCCTTTAGATTTGGTAATGCTTGAGAATTAGCCTTTGATGCATATTTTGAAGAAAAAGGTGTCTTACATTAGTATGCTTGTGTGGAAACACCACAACAAAATTCTATGGTTGAAAAAAAAAATCAACACTTATTAAATGTTGCTAGAGCACTATATTTTCAGTCGAAGATTCCTCCTCAATATTGGACACAACGCATCCTAACAGCCACTTTTCTGATCAATAGAACTCCTTCACCTCTTATTCATAACAAAACTCCATATGAGCTATTATATAAGTCTCCTATAGACTACTTTAGTAACACTACCGTTTTCTTCTACAAACACTTATGTTAGTTTAAAGTTAAAATGTGATATTTTAAGTGCTATTATTATTTATGATAAGAAATTAACTTTTTTTATTTAGTAATGTCGTAGATGACAATCATGTGGGATTGATGTGTTGGAGATATTCATGTCAAAAATAATGATAAGTCTAATGTATTTTTTTTCTAAAAGAGTTCAACTTATTCTAAATTTATAAGCTTTATAATGCTCCAGGGTTATGCATGCCTAGAGTTATATTCTTGATGATGACATGAATTTTGTTGCATATTTTCTTATTTTTATAATATTAATGATGTCATGATACTTGCATGTGTAGTATTTTTTATATTGACATTAAGAAATTAGATAATATAAAGTGTCTAAAAGAATAATATGTAAATTAATATTTTTTGGGGTCATAGAGTAAATATTAATGTTGTGTATAAATAATTATGTATTATAGTTAAATTAAATTATGTTTATATTACATTATTATATATATAAAGATATATAATAATATTAACATATTAAATTAAACATGTTGAATATTAAATTAAACATGTTCGCTATTCAGCATGTCTAATGTTAATACTAACTCTGAATTTGAATGTGTGTTTTGAATTACTCCAAATTTATTTGATGCTAAATTTTGGATATGTTAAAACTTTATGTGTATATTATGTGTAGTAATTTTTATAACTTATTTTATGACACAGTTAATTTAATACATAACTTTACTGGCAATTTTTATGGTATTAAATATGTGATTTATTTTAATTATCAAATGAAATTTTTACGGCTAAAAAAAAATTTGGATACTATATATATGTGTTAACATTATTTCTGCAAATTTTCATGCTTTAATTGCATGTGAATTGAAAGATATAGAGTTATGAATCCTTAAAGGTCAAACAGTTTTTATTTTTGGCAACTTTGCTTTATTGTTTTAAAAATTGGAAAAAGATATTTTGGATTAATATTTTCAAGAAAAGAAAATTTGATTGATGTTTATATATGATATCTATGTTATAGAATAATTCTTCTATTTTATTCGTGCTTATAAGTTGAGATTAATTTCTCTAAGTCATTAAGGTGAAGTTTTCTATCTTTATATTTTTTGACTTTAAGTGCATGTTTGTGACTCAAAGATGCTTTGTTTTATTAAGAATGATATATGATGATGTAATATGGTATTGATTGATATCATAAAGAGGAATATTAATTTTATGTATTTTATGAATGATTGACGTAAACACTTCAAAAGACGAGCACACTGAGAACCGCGACAACGTCAAACAAGTTAAGGTTTAGAAAGCAAGTAAGACAAGTAAGTATATTCTCACTTGCAGCATGATAAAATTTATGAGAATGCTAAGCAATGTTTTATAAGTAAAAGTTTTTTTATCTAATGTTCTTATTTGAAGACTTTTTACAATGAATTTTCCTATGGATGTTTTTATGTGCATTTTTTTTATGGTTTATGACAGTTTTTCAAAGAAAGTTTATATATATATATATGTATCACTTAATTAAGCGTTGCACACTTTATGTTTATATTTATGATGTCCCAAAGGTTAGACTTGTCATGTTTGGTTTAGGATTAGCTATCCCACTACTCTCATGATGGTACGCCTATGATGTTTATGTTTATGGTGCAATGCTTGGACTCTCAAAGATAAAATAAATAATGCTTTAATATGGAAGTTTAATTGAAAAGAAATGTTCTACATAAAACTTGTGCCTCATGCACTATTATGATTATGATTACGATATTATGTAATGATTTTTATGAAATATTTTATGTTGTAAGATAAGAAAGTGTACTTACTAAGCTTATGCTTACTTAGTTTTATATCATGTTACGGACAAAGGTAAAAGGCATATGGAATGGGTGGAGGAGGGGGACGGACGTGTGTGCCAGGACTGTTGGATTGGATATGGAACCAAGCCATGAAAAGAATTAATGACTTGATCAATGATTTTATCTTTAATGTTACTTTCCGCACTGATTTTAAATTAAGACTTGATTTATTTTTCTATAGACCTTGGAGACTATTTTATATTTCCTTAATTATGGTTTCTTGAGGACTATACTATGTTTCTTTATTTTGGTATAGTTAAATTACTTGGACATATAAGTATTTTCTCTAGAGATTTAAACATTTTTTCAAGTTTTGTGTGTCTATAATTTAGTAAATAATTATATTCGTGAACTAACCATTTCTATAGGTGATCAATTAGCCAAACACTGTAAGTGTCTCGTTGGGCTAATCGAGGTAAGACAAGCAAATTCGATAAGTAGTTAAAAATTTTTTTGCATGTTTTCTTGGGATATTGTTAGAGTGTAAGTATTTTATTTGAATTATTTATCTCTAATAATGATAATAATAGTAAAAGTAATAATTATTATAACATCCGTAAGGGGGCATTCTAGCTATGGTATCAGAGCATATTTCCATTTTCAATATATATCATCACACGTCAATTTAAATCCTCTAAGTAAGTATAGAAATTATTAACTTTGTAATATATAGATGTTAAGTTACATTTCCTATGACTACATTATAATTATTTTTCTAGTCTATGAGACATATACTTATGTTATTTGAAGAAGCAAGTGATCTTTTTCTCATTAATTACATATAACGGAATAGTTGATGATCAAGAAATTTAATGACAAGAGGTTAATTATGTGATTATATATTTTTTAAAGAGAAAGTTTATGGAGGAGTAGATGAAGGATATGCTACTCAAAATAAGTGTAATAATAGTTATGTATTTTTAATGAACAATTTTGAGAATTATACAAGGTCAATAAAAAGGATTTTGTAATATCACATGTGAGATTTCTATAATAATTTTTAAGTGAAAAATATTTTGAAAATGTATGTGTGATCAACGGGATTGATTATATGCATGTTTGAAGCTTAGTGATGATTAATTTTGGGAGAAAATTATTTATGATAACATTCTAGCAAGTTGAATGGTCCATAACATGATATGATAAAGGTCACACATTGTAGTTCCTTATATGGATGACCTTTGAATTAGTAGAGACTTCAATGTAGTATTCTAGAATTATTAATGCAAAAGAATGAAATTAAATATGAGATTATTATTCTCTTTTAAAGGATATTGGTTAAGGAAATTATAGAATAAGGGTTAAAGTGAGCCTAAATTTTTTATGGTGAGACATGAGGTTTCAAAGGCAATGTTTAATAGTCTATTGTGAAATTTGTAGAAGAGAACTTTTTGTCGATCTTATTATAATCGATATGTGTGACTATAATATGATTCTCAAAATGGATTTTCTGAGTAAGTATAATGCTTCTATCGAGTGTCGAATAGAAAGGTGATTTTCCATTCGAAAGGTGAAGAAAGATTTGTGTATATGGGTGAGTCAAGAAAGAAGCCAAATATATTGTCAGCTATAAAGGCAAGAAAGTTGTTAGCAAGTGGCTATATGGGTTATTTGGCGAACATTGTAGATAAGAGTTAAGAAGAAAAGATCAAGAATGAAGATGTTACAGTGGTTTGAGAATTTCCAAAGGTATTTCTGGAAGTCTTGCCAAGCTTACCTTCAGATAAAGAAATCGAATTTGAAATTAAGCTCGCTTTAGGCACAAATCCGATTTCCAAGGCATCGTATAGAATAGGCTCCAGCTGAATTGAAAGTGTTACACTCCTAATTAAAATAACTTCTTAATAAAAGTTTCATTCGGCCTAGTCACTCATCATAGGGACCATCAGTTTTGTTTGTGAAGAAAAAGGATGGCTCCATGGGACTCTACATTGACTATCGAGAACTAAACAAGGTAACAATCAAGAACAAGTACCCATTATCCCGAATTGATGATTTGCTCAATCAACTTAAGAATGAGTCTATGTTTTCGAAGATAAACTTACGATCAGAATATCATTAGCTAAAGATAAAAGAAGATATTCCTAAGACAGACTTTAGATTGAGATATGATCATTATGAATTTGTGGTTACGCCTTTGGTCTAACAAATACATTTGTAGCTTTTAACTCAATGAATTGGGTGTTCAAGGATTACCTCAATAAATTTGTCATAGTGTTTATCGATGATATTCTTGTTTATTTGAAGAGTTAGGAAGAGCATGCTGAGCACCTGAGGATTATGTTAGAGACCTTAAAGAGACATAAGTTATAGACAAAGTTCTCTAAGTGTGAGTTTTGGCTCGACTGTGTATCTTTCTTAGGGCATGTTGTATCAAAGGATAGAATAATGGTGGATCATGTTAAGATTGAGGCTGTTCTTAACTGGAAATAACCTAATAATGCAAGTAAGATACGAAGCTTCTTGGAATTAGCTAGTTATTATTGAAAGTTTGTGGAGGATTTTTCCAAGATAGTGTCGTCTCTCACCAATCTAAATCGCAACGGGAAGAAGTTTGAATGGACCAATGAGTAAGAAAAGTGCTTCCAAAAATTTTTAAAAAAGGTTGACTACAGCTCCAGTTTTGGCTATTTTGGAAGGGAATGAACGATTTGTTACTTATAGTGATGCTTCTAAAATGGGCCTAGGTGTAGTGTTGATGCAAAATGATAAAGTGATTGCTTATGCCTCAAGACAGTTGAAGGATTACGAGAAGAATTATTCTACTCATGACCTCAAGTTGGTGGCTATAGTTTTTGCATTAAAGATTTGGAAACATTATGTGTACAGAGTTCAATGTAAGATCTACACCAACCATCAAAGTTTGGAGTACTTTTTCACTCAGAAGGACTTAAACATGATGCAGCGAAAATGGTTAAAGCTGGTGAAGGATTATGATTGTGAAATCCTTTACCATCTAGGAAAGACAAATCAGGTGGCTAATGCTTTGAGTAAGAAGATTGTTGCAACATTGATGTCATTGCAAGTGATGTGCCAGCCTCTAGGGAAAGAAATTTTGAACTTCGGTTTGGAACTTATATCAGGACAACTTTCAGCATTGACTCTTGCTCCATCACTATCTAAAGAGATTCGTGGTAAACAAGACAAGGATGCAAGTCTAACAAGGATCATGTGGGAAATCAAGGAAGGATAATGCGAGGGGGTTTCCAATTGCTGATGATGGAACTCTATATCTGAAGAACTGCTTATGTGTTCCTAATGTTGATGGCTTAAGGGAAAGGATCTTAGTAGAAATCGATAATACTCCTTATTCAATCCATCCAGGTGCGACAAAGATGTACAATGATTTAAGGGAATGTTTTTGGTGGTTTGGAATGAAGTGCAATGTTGCTAAGTATGTAAAGAAACATTTGACTTGTTAGCAAGTTAAGGCTAAACACCAAAGGCCTGGCAGTGATTTACAATCGATTCAGATACCTGAGTGGAAATGGAGGAGATTGTGATGGATTTCATCATAGGTTTGCCAAGAACTACGAATGGATATGATGCCATTTAGGTTGTTATTGATAGATTAATGAAGACAGCACACTTCATCCCCATTAAGATTAGCTACTTTATGGAGCGATTAGCAAAGCTTTATGTTAAGGAGATAGTAAGGCTTAATGGAATTCTTAAGTCTATTATCTCTGATCGTGATGGCATGTTTATTTCTAATTTTTGGAAAATTGTGAAGACCACGATGGGTATTAAGTTGCACTTTAGCATAGCTTTTTACCCTTAGACTGATGATCAAATGAAGAGAACAAATTTGATTTTAGAGGATATGCTTCGCGCCTGTACCCTAGATTACAAGAAAAGTTGGTGTAAAATGTTACTATTAATAGAATTTGCTTATAACAAGAGCTATCAGGGGACAATTGGAATGGCACCTTACGAGGCTCTATATGAGCAGAAGTGTAGATTGCCTATATGTTAGTATGAAGCTAGAGAAAAGAAGATGATGGAAAGTGATGATGGTAAAAAGACAGATTTTGTCAACGAGACATCTAAGATGGTAAAGTTAATATGTAAAAGAATTGAAACCGCTCAATGTTGATAGAAAAGCTATGCTGACAAAAGGAGAAGGCCCTTAGAATTCACTATAGGTGATTCTGTGTTTCTAAAAGTTGCACCGATGAAGGGAGTCATGAGATTTAGGAAGATGCGCAAGCTAAGCCCGAGATTTATTGGACCATATGAAATTATGAAGCGAACATGCAAGGTGGCTTATCAATTGAGTTTGCCATTGGAGATGTCATCTATTTACGATGTGTTCCATGTCTCGATGCTTAAAAATTATATCTCGAACCCTATGCACGTGATCAAACCATAAGTGATTGAGACAAGAGAAGACCTCAGCTACAAAGAAAAGCCGGTCAAGATTTTAGATCAAAAACTAAGACCTTGAGGAATAAAGAAATTCCTTTGGCCAGAGTTTTGTGACAAAATCACTAGATAAAAGAAGCTACATGGGAACGTGATGATGATATAAGGGCTAAGTATCCACAATTGTTTTGAGTTTCGAGAACGAAACTCTTATAAGGTGGAAGAGTTATAACGTCGTTATTTTCTTCTACGGACACTTATGTTAGTTTAATATTAAAATGTGATATTTTAAGTACTATTATTATTTATGATAAGAAAATTAACTTTTTTTATTTAATAATGTCGCAGGTGACGGCTATATAGGATCAATGTGCTTGGGATGCTTATATAAAAAATGACGATAAGTTTAAAGTATTGTTTTTTTTTTTCTAAAAGAGTTTTCAACTTGTCCTAAATTTATAATCTTTATAATGCATTAAGGTTATGTATGCATAGAGTTATATTCTTGATAATGACATGAATTTTGTTGCATATTTTCTTATTTTTATAATATTAATGATGTCATGATAATTTTATATGTAATATTTTTTTATATTGGCATTAAGAAAATAGATAATATAAAATGTCTAAAAGAATAATATGTAAATTAATATTTTTTGGGGTCATAGAGTAAATATTAATGTTGTGCATAAATATTTATATATTATAATTAAATTAAATTTATATTATATTATTATTATTATACAAATATATATAGATATAATCATATCATATATATTAAGATTATATTATATTATATTATATCTTATTTTATTTTATATATATATTAAGTTTAACTTAAATGTAAACTTAAAAAAAAAAAGTAAACGATTTTTATATATAAATC
Organism: Artocarpus hirsutus; assembly: GCA_946598075.1. Lineage (NCBI taxonomy): Eukaryota > Viridiplantae > Streptophyta > Magnoliopsida > Rosales > Moraceae > Artocarpus > Artocarpus hirsutus. Next base: position 43,998 of record CAMOHE010055591.1, read on the forward strand.
TATACTATATTATAATATATATATATATATATATATAGATTATAATAAAAAAAATTAAAAAGGGGGGAAATATAATTAGATTAGGATTACACTCATAAAAAAAAGGAAACTGAATTAGAGTTGGACTAAGGGTTTTCTATTTAACTCGTTCTCTCTCATAAACCTATAAATATACCTTTAAGCCACCAAAATCTTTATTCTCTTAATTTCTAGCTAAAGAAAATTCTCTCCCTCACCTTCTCTCAAAAATCTCTCCATGAAAGCCTCCATTATTTCTCTAATCCTCAAGACTAAGAATTCATCACTCTTATTTTCCTTTAAGCCAAAGTAGAGGAATTATTTTTAGACATTTTGTGTGTTGGTATTCGTCTTTGTTGAAGAAAACATAAGTTAAAGGTATGTTTTAAAGTTTTCATGGTTTTAAATTTTTATGATTGAAATATATTGTTTTGTGATAAACTTTGTTAGCAAATTGTCCTTTATGATTGTGAATGTGTATGCATGTATGTTTGTATCAAAAATAAATTATTTTGTTTAACACTTTGATTATAACAATGTTACTTTATGGTTGAAAGCATTTATGTTCATATGATATCATCAAATTTTATGAAAATAAGGTTTTGTTGTTGGAGTGTGATAAGAGAATTCTAGGGTTTTTAGTTTGTTGGTAAGGTGGTTGGTAATGTTTTGAAACCAAATGATTTTATTTTGTTGCAATTTTTGGATATGACATGTATATAAATGTTAGGAACATCTAGGATGTTTTATAAATTTTCATTTAAAATAATTTTAGGGTTTTGAGCTTTCAATCAAACATTGCTCATAAAATTTTAATTACTAGTGGATTTGTATTTGTGTTTTATACAGTTCATTTTATGAGGCAAAAAGAGTCTTTTAATTCTAAAAAAAATTATGAATCTTTGTTGATCTAAAGGTTTGTAAAGTTTTAGCTTCATATCCATATTATGTTTTAAGATAAAATTCATTGATTGATAAGTACTTAGTTGTTATAAATTTTTGCCTAATATTTCCTATGTAATTCATGAGATGATAAATCATATTTTTAAATATGTTTTGCATGATATATTGTTTTTCTAACTTATATCTATATGCTAACCATGTCATATAAAAATTTCAAATGCATATCGTACATATTTGATTTTATAAAAAAGTTTGAATGGAACATGTTTGCTATTCAACATGTTTGATGTTAATATTAGCTCTAAATTTGAATGTGTGTTTTGAATTACTCTGAATTTTTTTTAAGCTAAATTTTGGATATGTCATAACTTTATGTGTCTATTATGTTTACTAATTTTTATAAATTATTTTATGACACAAATAATTTAATACATAACTTTTAATTAGGACTGCTCACTGCCTAGACTTTGCTGACAGATTTTATACTATTGAATATGTGATTTCTTTCAATTATCAAATGAAATTTTTATGGCTAAAGAAAAATCTGGGCACTCTATATATATATATATATATGCATGTTAACTTTATTTCTATAAATTTTCATGCTCTAATTGCTTGTGAATTGAAAGATATAGAGTTATGAACCCTTAAAGGTTAGGCAGTTTTTATTATTAGCAGATTTACTTGAATGTTTTAAAAATTGAAAAAAGATATTTTAGATTAATATTTTCAAGAGAAGAAAACTTGAGTGATGTTTATATATGGCAGCTATATTATGGAATAATTCTTACACTTTATTCTTGCTTATAAGATGATATTAATTTCTTTAAGTCATTAAAGGTCAAGTTTTCTATATTTATATTTCATGACTTTAAGTAAGTGTTTGTGACTGAAAGATGCTTTGTTTTGTTAAGAATGATATATGATGATGTGATATGGCATTGAATGATATCATAAAGAGGAATATTAATTTTATGTGTTATATGAATAATTGACATAAACACTCCAAAAGGCGAGCACATCGAGAACCGCAACAACTTCACCCAAGTTAAGGTTTAGTAAGCAAGCAAGACAAGTAAGTACATTTTCACCTGCAACATGATAAAATTTATGAAAATGCTAAGCAATATTTTATAAGTAAAAGTTTGTGATCTAATGTTCTTATTTCAAGACCTTTTTACAATGAATTTTCCTATGGATGTTTTAACGTTTATTTTTTTTATGGTTTATGATAGCTTTTCAAAGAAAGTTTATATATAAATATATATATGTATCACTTAATTAAGTGTTGCACACCTTATGTTTATATTTATGATGTCCCAAAGGTTGGACTTATTATGTTTGGTTTGAAACTAACTACCACACTCCTCTCATGATGGTGTGGCTATGATGTTTATGTTTATGGTGCAACGCTTGGGCCCCTAAAGATAAAATGAATAATGTTTTAATATGAAAGTTTAAATGAAAAGATATGTTCTATATGAAACTTGTACCTCGTGTACTACTATGATTATGATTACGATATTATGTAATGATTTTTATGCAATGTTTTATGTTTTGAGATAAGAAAGTGTACTTACTAAGCTTATTGTCACGACCTTACTTTTTCCACACACGACCATGTTCCTTAGCAATCCCAATGTGAAGTCAGCCTTGAATTCTCTCATACTCACAAGGCAAGGCAAGAATGATGATGGTTAAGTAAGAACACGTAAGAGAAAACTAAGGATATGAAGCACAAAGTAAGCTTCTATTAGAGTGTGAAAACTTTATAAACTTTGGGAGATTTTCTTACAAATGAGGGGGTCTTCCCCTATTTATAGGCCATTGGCCTTGAAAGGAAAGTTCTAAGTTTCTATGGAACATAAGTTGTCTTAGAATGTTCTAGCAGATTTCCTATTATATACGTAGCTTAGAATATTCTAGAGTATTCCACAACACCCTAATATGTTACATATAACTCAAATGTTCTAAAAAGTTCTAGAGTTCTCTAGAGTCTTCCAAAGAGTTATAGAATATTCCAGAGAGTTTGAGATGTTTCTTGCGTATTTTGGACCCGTGTAGAACCTTCTAGAATATTATGAAACTTTTTAAAATGTCATAGAAGCTTTTCGAATATTGCAAAACATTCTAGAAACTCCAAGACTCTACCTCATTGCCTTGATTTCTCTAGGATGTTCTAGAGTATTCTAATTGATTTCAACACTTGGAGAATACTCTAGATAATCCTATAGTCTTCGTGAGCCTCCAATGGTAAGGATGGGGTAAAAATTGTACGGCTTGCGACATTCTCCCCCACCTAAGCTCACAACGCCCTTGTCGCGCCTTCTTATACAAATTGCCAGATTTTGTCCTTGAATTGCCAAAGTGCATCTTCATGCGCCCCAGCTAGCTTCACTCTTTGGCAAGTTCTTCCACTTAAATAAATACTCCTGATAGTTTGGTACACCATTCCTTCGAATTAGCCTATCAGCGAGTATGCTTTTGACTTCTTTATCAAATGAAGTCTCCACGGCAATTGGTGCAAATTTAGACTCTTCTCGAGTAGGAACTTTTATGTCTTCATGATTGGCTTTAAGAGACTAACATGAAAGACCGGATGAATTTCGAGCTTTGGAGGTAATTAGAGTTGGTAGGAAACCTTACCAACATGTCGAATGATAGGGAAGGGACCTTCATATCTCCTTACTATGACCTTATGGACCTTCCTTAAGGACTTGAATTGTTGGAGAAGTAACTTCACCATGACAAGGTCTCCTTCCTTGAACTCTAACAGCCTTTTTGTCTTGTCCTTTCATTTCTTCATCATCTTTGATGCCTTGTTCAAGTAGGCTTAAGCTAATTTTGGTGGTACCATCTGATACGGCACATGGGTGGAGGCTTTGTTCCTAGCTCCTACTCAATTTTATGATCTACCTCTCACCTTAGTGGCAATCGTTTGGGCAATTCCTCAGGCATGACATCCTTGAACTAATCAAGGACATCCCATACCTCCTTTGACATGGTGAATTAAGTAGATGATTCTTCATCATCGTACTCCTTGAGAATAGCTAAGTAGCTATCCTCCTTATTCCTCAAACCCTTCTTGAATTGCATATCAAACAGCATCTTGGACTGCGTCTTGTTAGACCTAACTGTAGGTACTATACAAGTCTTTTTGCTATCTAACATGCACATGGTGTTGGCCAATGGAGCTGGGAAGGCCTTTACTTGATCAAGAAACTCCATACCAAGAACAACTTTGAAGTTGTCTATAGGTACCATAGATAAATCCAATTGACCTACCTATGGCCCAAGGGTGGTCTTTATGCCCCAAGCTATGCCTTAAATAGGCTTGGCCAATGAGTTGACGTCTTTGATGGAGCCCCCTCCACCAACTACCTTAAGGCTTAGCCTTTGGGCTCCTTCAATAGAGATAACATTATGGGATGAACCTATGTCAATGAAGGTCTTAGTGTCCTCCCTATTAATGTTAGCATCCACGTATAACAATCTATTGGCTTGACTCTTAGGATTACTTTGAATAACATTCAAGAGTTGCATGGAGCCGACATGAGCACTCTCTTTGTCACCTTCTGCCCCTTGTTCTTCAAAGGATGTAGTCATGGCATTAAGGGCCTTTCTCCTAGGACAATCATAAATCCAATAAGGCCCGTCACATAAGATGCAATTGTTTTTGGGTCTAGAATTGTCTTGACCCACCTTTGCTTCCTTTTATCCCTCTACTTCGACAAGGCATGGTCTTTGCCTCCCTCCTTGTGATGGTTTTTCAAGTAGTTTACCCCACCGTTATTGGTATTGCCTTTCTTCTCTTTGAACTTGGACTCCTTTTGGCTTGAGTAATTGATCAAGCTCTCAGCAACCGCAATGGCTATAGCGAGGTCTTGCACACCACGATTCCTAAGCTTGGTCTTTGCCCATGGTTGTAGCCTGTCTAAAAAAAAGAAAAGGGAGTCCTTGTCGGGCATATCCAGAATCTCTAGAATGAGATTTATGAAATCCTTCACATAGTCCTGAATACTACCCAATTGTTTAAGCCCCCACATGCAACCTCATGCCTCTTCCTTGACATTCTGCAATAGAATTGTCTTTTAAGTTCATTTTTAAAGGCATCAAAGGAGGTGATGGTGCACGTACTTCTTTTGTTGTCCTCTTGCCTTCTTTGCCACCATAACATGGCAATGTCTATGAGATATAAAGTGGCAAGTTGGATCTTAGCAGCATCCTCTACAATGTCTATAGTGCCAAAGTATTACTCTAATCCCCAAAGAAAGTTGTCTACTTCCTAAGCATTACACATGCCTATAAAGCTCTTGGGTTTTAACAAGTCAATCCTACGTGCCTCTATGGCTGGTGTGGCTAGACTGGATGCAACTGCCCTTTTGTACAATGCAAGATCAACACGTGCTTCTTCCAACTAGATAAGCACGCTATTAATCTCCCTCTAGTATACATCTCGAACACGAGCCACCTCTTCCGAGAGCTCTTCTCGAAGCTCTCAAATGTCCTTTCTTAAGGACTCTTCTAGCCTGCCAAGGGACTCACACACGGCCCTATAGAGTTTGGCATCCTCCACCTCTAGACCATCCAATTGTTGGTCTATGTCCTCCATCTATGCATCCCAAGCACTCATGCTATCCTCCATCCGAGTTAAGCGTGCATAAAAGCTAAAAGCCATGTCCTTGGACTTCCCTTATGGCTTTGGTGTTGTAGGATTGAGTCGTAGTTCACGACCCCGCCATTGTTCCGACATCTCCACATTTGTGGTGTCCATTCCTACACTTGCTTTTGTTTTTGTCATGGCTAAACCAAGGCTCTCATACCAACTGTCATGGCCTTACTTTTTCCACACATAATTGTACGGCCTATGCAATGTTGATGCTAAGTCAGCCTTGAATTCTCCCGACCTCACAAGGCAAGGTAAGAATGATGATGTTAAGTAAGAACACTTGAGAGAAAACTAAGGATACGAAGCACAAAGTAAGCTTCTATTAGAGTGTGGAAACTTTATGAACTTTGGTAGATTTACAACTTCTCCTTTCGAGTTTTTGGTTGTTTGGTATTTGCTTCTACACTATCAGCTCATCGAACTAAATTTCAACCTTGAGCTAGATCATGTGTCTTCATTGGCTATCCACAAGGCATTAAAGGGTACAAATTACTTGACATCCTCACCAAACAGCTGTTTATTTCCAAAGATATAGTCTTCCATGAACAAGTATTTTCATTCCATTCTATGCTCTCTAAGAACCCTTTCTTTGTGCTAGTCTTGCCTGTTTCCAATGTAGACATTCCTCCCAAAACATCATCCAACCCTTCTTCCTCTATCAATCCTTCTTCTTCTAACCACCCTCCCTTCCAATCTACCAACAATCCCCTCAGATTGTCATCCAGAATTAGCAAACCACCATCTTACTTAAGTGAGTTCTGTTGCAACCTCTTACTCCTTCACCAACCCCAAGACCACCTACCATTAATTCCATATCCATTAACCAACCACCTAACATACCAGTCTCTCTCACCATCCTATAAAACCTACGTCCTCAATGTTTCTTCACACTATGAACCCCAATTTTATCACCAACTAGTTAAATATCCACAATGGAAGGCAGCCATGAAGGCTAAACTCGATGCTTTGGAAGCCAATAATACTTGGTCCATTGTAACTTAACCTCTAGGGAAACATTCAATAGGTTGTAATTGGCTTTTCAAAGTCAAACACAAACCTAATGGCTCAGTAGATAGACACAAAGCCAAATTAGTTGCCAAGGGTTACACTCAGCAAGAATGTGTGGATTTCCTAGACTTTTTTTCCCTAGTTGCCAAATTGGTCACTATGAAAGTCCTCCTAGCATTAGCAGCTAATCAGTCTGGCATTTAATTCAAATGGATGCCAATAATGCATTCCTTAATGAAGACCTGTTTGAGGAAGTATATATGGACCTTCCTTTAGGTTACGATATTCAGGGGGAGTCATCCCAATTTGAAGGGAAACGAGTTTACAGGCTTCATAAATCAATACATGGCTTCAAACATGCCTCAAGGTAGTGGAATGCCAATTTTTTAGGATCCATAATTTAGTTTGGTTTCTCTCAATCAAAATCTGATTATTCCTTGTTCACCAAAGGCACAGGTTCATCCTTTGTTGCCTTACTGGTCTATGTTGATGATGTCATAATCATAGACCACTCAATTCAAACTATTAATTCTGTCAAAATGCTCCTCCATAGTCAGTTCAAACTCAAAGACTTGGGAAACTTGAAATATTTTCTAGGCATTGAAATTGCACGTTCAAATCAAGGCATTATTCTTTTTTAGCGTCACTACACTTTACAACTTTTGGAAGACACTTGTTTTCTTGCCTCCAAGCCTACATCTGTTCCTATGGATCCCAATCTCAAGCTCAATGCCACTAAGGGTGAACTTTTATTAGATTTTTCCCAATATCGAAGAGTTATTGGATGCCTTTTGTATCTGACTCTTTCTTGTCTAGACATTACTTATGTTGTCCTTAAATTGAGTCAATTCCTAGCACAACCTCGTGTCTAACACCGCCAAGCTATACATTGCCTCTTGAGATATTGAAAGCACATCCTGGACAAGGCTTATTCTTCGCAGCTTCATCTTTTATTCAATTGAAAGCCTTCTAGGATGCTGATTGGGGCTCCTGTCCAGATTCAAGGAAGTCTACCACAGGCTTTGGTATTTTCCTAGGTGATTCTTTAATATCTTGGAAAGCCAAGAAGCAAACAACTATCTCTCAATCCTCTGCAGAAGTTCAGTATCAAGCCCTTGTTGGAACAACTAGTGAACTTGTTTGGCTGCAACAACTGCTGCAGGATTTCCCAATTTCCAATTGTTCACCAGCTCTCCTCTTTTGTGATAATTAGGCATCTTTTCTTATTGCTTCTAACCTTACATTTCATGAACGAACAAAACATATTGAGATTGATTGTTATTTTGTTCGAGACAAACTCAATGCAGGTTTTATCAAATTGCTTCCCATTCGATCACAACACCAACTTGCAGATGTGTTCACCAAAGCCTTGCCTGCTTCTTCATTATTTCCTTTACTATCCAAGTGACTGTAAAGATCTTGATGGGGCATTTAACAATAACTAATAGTTCAGAAGTTAGTTAATTCTGTTAGTCCAATTAGTTTCAGTTAGTTAGTTACATAACAGTCTCTGATAGTTTACTAGTGGTAACCAATCGGTTCCATATTCTGTAATTAATTATTTGTCAGTCATTTACTGAGAGACTCATGTACATAAATACAGCATGTAAAGCATATTATAGATCAACGGAGAAAACTGAGTTTCCACTCTCTCAAATCCTTCATTCATTTCATCTCTCTCTGTTATCGTGCTCTGATTCAATATGGAGCGGAGGGCTGATTTTGATTTGGAAAGTCCCCTGGGATGTAGAAATTAAGAGTTTCTCCGGATTCCATATTGACTCAGTGATTGCCATGGAGAATGGTGACCAATGGCAGTTTACGGGTTTCTATGGCAATCCTTGTCGTTCACAACAAGTTCATTCATGGAATCTTCACCGTCGTTTGAAGGTTATGTATTCTATTCCTTGGATAATTGGTGGCGATTTTAATGAGATTTTTTACTTCTCTAAAAAAGAGGGGAGGAGTGGCAAAACATATTCTAGGATGAGAGAGTTCTGGGAAGTGGTTGATGAACTTGAACTTCTAGACTTGGGCTTTTCCGGAGTATAGTTAACATGGGACAACCGTAAGGAAGGGGTAAATAATGTAAAGGAAAGGCTTGATTGGTTTTTAAGGTGTTCAGATTGGAGGAATTTGTTCCCAAACTTATGGGTCTCAGACCTTAACTTTTTTGGATCTAATCATCGTGTTCTTAGATTAGATTTGGAAGCTGGTGATGGGAGGGGAGGTCGGGGTCCTAAAAAATGATGATATTTTATATTCGAACCGCTATGGCTGACAAGGACGGAATGCTGAGAAGTGGTTTGGCAGTCTTGGGGTTTTACAGAAATTCGAGGAGATAGTATAGCTCTTCTTTTGGCTCTCAAACGGTGTGGAGGTGCTTTGAAACAATAGAGCAGGGAGGTATTTGGAAACATCCTCAAGAAGATAAGGGACCTACAGGAATCGATTGGGGAGCTAAATGACAAGCCAGATAATGCTTTTCTGCCCCCAGAAGTCAAACGTAAATAGCGCAAGCTGAATCACTTGCTACCCTTGGAGGAGTACTATTGGAAGCAGAGATCGCATTTGGAATAGCTAAAAGGTAGGGATCGCAATACACATTTTTTCCATCAAAAAGCTTCTCAGAGAAAGGAAAAGAATGAGCTTAAAGGACTAGAAGACCGACAAGGGAGATGGTGTATAGAGGAGGAAGATATAATTGGAATAATTGAGGACTCCTTTTCGGGGATTTTTTCATCTGTAGAGCCGAATGTAGATGCCTTAGGCTCTGTAGCTAACTATATGACTAGTTATGTGACCAAGCATATGAACCGTTCTCTTACTGCCCCTTTAACTCCGAAATAAATAAAACATGCTCTTTTCAGTGTGAATTCAACTAAGTCAGCAGGACCGATGGTTTTCATGCACTCTTTTATCAAAAGCATGGGACATTTTCGGAGGAAACGTGATAGATGTTTGTCTAAAAACTTTAAACGGTGATACTTCGGTTGAAGACCTCAATCTTACGTACATTGTCTGGATTCCTAAATTCCAAAACCCGAGAAAAGTTTCAGACTATCGCCCCAATAGCCTCTATAATGTGATTTACAAAATCATTACAAACGCTATAGCGAATTGCTTGTAGTTATTTTTACCGGACATCATTTACTTAGAACAAAGTGCTTTTATCTCCGGGCGGTTGATCACAGATAATGTCATTGTTACTTTTGAGGTGATGCATTATATTAGACGGAGGACGGGAGGCCGAAAGGGTCCAATGGTTTTCAAAGTTGATATGAGTAAAGCTTATGATTGAGTTGAATGACCTTTTTTTGGAAAAAAATGATGAGGAAGTTAGGTTTTGAGGAGCAATGGGTCGGCCTTGTAAAGAAGTGTTTCTCAACTTCATATTTTTCTTTTTTGGTTAATGGAAGTCCAACGGGGATGGTCCAATCGAGGTGTGCTCTACTACATGGATGCCTGATCGCGCTTTATCCCTACTTGATTTGTGCCGAAGGCCTCTTAGCGCTTTTGAAGAAAGCAAAAGAAGAACGAAAGTTGGGAGGGGTTTTTGTGCCTAGACATGCCCCTTGGGTTGGTCACTTGTTTCTTACGGATGATAGTATTCTCTTTGGAAGAGCAAATCAGGTTGACTTTGATGCTGTTGTGGATTTTTCTCGACAAATATGCGGCGGCTTTGGGGTACGTAATATATGGAGAAATCCATGATTTCTTTCCGCCCTAATGTTTCAGAGGAACTGTGAGCTGAGGTTCAAGAGCGGCTAGGTCTCTTAAATGAAAACCTACCTCATGATAAGTATCTCGGGTTGTCATCTTTTGTGGGAAAGAATAGAAGAAGTACATTTAATGCCATTAAAGACAAAGTTCTTAAGAAGCTGCAAATGTGGAAGGGAAAGTTTTTCTATCGGATGAAGGGAGATTCTCATTAATGCGGCAGCCCAAGCTACCGCTACCTATACAATGAGTGTTTTTTGAATCCCTAAGACGCTTTGTGACGAACTCTAAGCTTTAATAGCCCGGTTTTGTCAGTGGGAGGGCAACGAGATGGACAAGAAGCTTCATTGGTTTAATTATAAAAAGCTTTCTCGTCCCAAGTTATTTTGGTGGGATGGGTTTTAGAGACTTGGGGTGCTTCAATGAGGCGGTTTTTACAAAATAGGTATGGTGCATTATCATAGATCCAGATTCTTTGAATACTTCCCTCATGGTAGTGTTTTGGATGGTGACGTGAGGAACAATGCTTCCTACGTTTGGAGGAGTTTGTCTTGGGGTGATTCTTTAATCAATGTAGGGGGCTCAGTTGCCAGTGGGAAATGGTCGCCACATTTGTGCTTTTTTGGATCCGTGGTTACCAAGGCGAGGTCTTTTAAACCAGTTACCCCTTCAACTGATGAGAATAGGTACTTACAGACGGATAGTCTTATTTCTAATCATGGCTGGAATTTGTCAAGAATAAATGATGTTTTTTGGGGCATAGACATAGATCTTATAAAGCGAATTCCTCTAAAGAAATTTGTTCAAGACGACCAGTGGATGTGGCATTATGATTCAAAAGGGGAACACTCGGTTAGATCAGGACATCGTTTGGCAACGTCACAACAAAATGGGGAGGGCTCATCTAGACCCGGTTGGGATTCCTTCCTGTGGAAACAATTATAGAAGTTACAGTTGCCCAGTAAATTAAGATATTGGTTTGGAGGGCATTCCACGACATCATCCCAGCCTAGGTTAATCTAAGAACGAGAGTAGTCTCATGATTGCCATAATGTCCGCACTGTAAGATGGAAGCTGAGACGACCGTGTATTCTGTGGGGTTGTGAATCTGTTCAGGTGGTGTGGGAGCAGTGCGCATTGTGGCCTTCTTTAAAGAAGCTGCAACCAAGTTGTTTTGGTGATTTGAAGCTTTTGGCAGTTTTTAGTTTCCTCATTTTGAAGATTTGATGGAACAAGAACTCTTTAATACATGGTGGTCGTGTTATGCTTGCCACGGACTTACTTGAAGTGGCTAGGAAAGCTTTTGGAGAATTCCAACAATGTCAAGGGACGTGTATTCCGCCCTCAAGGACAATTAAAGCTAAATGTAGACGTGACAGTCAGAGAGAACTCCCCGTTCATCAGAGTTGGGGTTGTGGTCCGAGACTCGGAAGGCATGGTGCTGGCTTCAATGGTGAAGAAAATTGCTGGCAGCTTCTCTTCGCATTTGGCTGAATGCATTGCAATGAGAGAAGGTTTAGTTTTTTCTTCCAATATGAATCTGGAGGTTACTATTGTTGAGACCGATAAGAGTAATGTTTGTTGGGCGATCAATTCTCCTGCAAGTCTTTCGGTTGAAGGTCCTATGACAGAGGATATAAAGTAAATGCTTAGTCCAGTTAAAGGTCATTGTTGTAATCATATTTTTCGTTAAGAGAATATGGTTGCCCACACTTTAGCCAGTGCTTGTTTTTCTTTGTCGGAAGACTAATTAGGGGCTAAAAAGTCCCCTATCTTTGTTTCCCATTTCATTTTGGCTGATAAAGCTTAATAAAATTTCACATATCTCCTAAAAAAGATAATGCAAATACAAATAAAAAATAAACACAATCACAATATACTGATATGTTTCTAGGGAATACTAAGTTAAACCTTGCTATATTTTATAGTCATTGTTGAGTTTAGTGATATGCAAGGGTCATTCTTGTAGAGAATTGGTCTTAATTGACAAGTTATCAATTTTTAATTGAATAAACAAGGGGATTTTGGATTTATTAACCAAATTATTAAAAACAAAGAAAACAAAAATTAATAACAAAAGCAAAACAAAATTTACGATATTGTTAACAATGATGATGAGATTAGTTAAAGAATCATTTTCCATTACTGGATAAAAGCTATATAATTAATTACAAAATTATTCCTAATTTTTTATTGAAATTACTAATTGTAGATAACAACAAGCTCTGTTATTATAATTTATCCTTGTTATTTCATTAAATAAAACAAGATGTTTATATAATTCTTCCTATTAAATAATGTGAAACAAGCTTTCTAGATTCAATTCAATAGAAGCATTAAGTTAAGAAAGATAGGTTGATCTAAGCAACAAAGATACAAGCACAGTTCATTCAACCTTGGCTATGTTCCATATTGCAATCAAACACAAGCCTCTCACAATCGTAAAGCACAATTTGCTACTAATAATTAAAAAAATAGGACAATTAAGGATATAGAATTCTAACCGACCAATATATTAATCTCAATTCCTATTTAGTTGACCACCCAAATAAAACAAGAAAATAATCATAAATGTTTATTATAGAAAAACGTAAACAATTTTGAATTGAAAATTGGAAATAATTATGAAAATATCGATTAAGTAGCCATGTCTAGGGTTTTGGAATCACCCTTAATCGTGTGCAAAATTAGCCTAACATAAGTGAAAATAAAAATGAAAATATATAAACAAACAGCATTAGGAGTTCAAGAGAATGAAAGAAAAGAAGAAATGGTCTTCAAAAATCTGTCCATGCAGAAAATCTCTTTGGAGCCACCCTTTGTGTTCTTTTTATTCTATTGTTTTTCTATCCATTAGATTGAGAATTTATGAGCAACACTATTGTCTTTTTGTGTTCTAAAATGAGATGTTTATGGGTTTACAAGGTTAGGATTGAAAGGGAAAAATTTGGAGCCCTTTTAGAGCAAACTTTGGAGTAAAATTTGCAAACACATGTAGAGGCGTCACTCCACTTGTGTTGGGGTGCAAAATTCCTTTGTAGATTGGATTTTGGTTGCCTAATGCTAGGGCGCCTTAACACTAGCGCGCGTTGAAGCACCGAATCTCTGCCTAGCTATGTTGGGGTGCTCAAAAAGGGCTCAAAGGTGCCGGGTCTTTGGTCTAATTTGTTGATTTTTTTCGTTCCGTAACCAAAACTCATGCTTCAGCCCCATGTTTTTCATCCCTTTTCAAAATGAGTAAATGTAATTCTTGAAGCTCCAAAGTCCTTGTTTTTCACCCCCTTTTCATTCCGTTTCCTTAAAATACTGTCAAAACTCAAAAATACGTAAAACATAAGAAAATAAAAAAATTAACAAATAAAGCATAAAGATAAATGATTAGAAAATTAATGTAAAATCAAGCACTATCATATACAAAAATAAACAAAGTTATGATGAAAAAGAAAGTTGAGACCCATGTTCTATACGATGTCCTTAATAAAGATTCGTCTCTCACTATTGGTGCTTGAGGATTCAACAATGTTTTTCTCCTAGGACACAGCAACAAACTAGTAGCTAACGTGTAACTCGTTAGTATTCCATCCTAGGGATGCCCTTTTATGCCTTTCCTGACCATTTGAAGCTTTTGTGGATTGAGTACTCTAATTGATATCAACATGCAAAAGAATTAAGAAAATGAATTGAGCATAATAATTTTCAAATCATATTTTAAATTAATCAAGAAATTATACTTACGCAGAAATTTCTTCTTTAAAATCTTTGCATGGTTTGTGTATAAGAAGATCAAACCAAAATACGTTTGTTGTTCTATGGGTCAAGAAGTCCCAACATCCAACGATGCTTAATCTTGTATGGCGTGAAGTATACCTTCGATCGTGATGTATATTGTAGAAGGGCGAGGTGCAAATTTGCACGTTTAGGAACTCCTTGGTCTTCATGTGTGCTAACTGTTATGGTAAGAGCTAGAGAGATAAAGCTAAATTGTTAAGCAACGCCATCATGTCGACAACATTCTGCCAAATAGCTACAAAAAATTTGTCAAATTTATTGTCAATACCAACATAAAAATACTTGCTAAAAATATTAAATAATAATTTATTTTTTACCTGTGGTATTAACATTTGCACCAGATTCATTAAAGTTGATGAAATGGTAAATGTTCTTCATAGCCTACATAAATAAGCATATAATTATGACCGATGGTCAATCGTAGCAGGCACTTTATACATTACCGCCCTGTAAGAAAATTTGTGCATCAAATACCAATGCCCTCAATCCTACATGAATCTCATTGAAGTTAAATATAGATAAGAGCACATTCTGACTAGGTTGTTACTGTAACGACCTGTATTTTTAAGCCGTCACTTAGCTTGTTTAAACATCAATTCTTAACTTTAATCTTACTTACTAGTAAAAAAAATATTGGGTAATTTTTTTCTTAAAAATATACTTAAAACTATTGCAACCTTTGTGGCAATGTAAACTAAAATATAGATTTAAACTTAACTTTATAATTATTCAAAATATTTGGTAAAATATATCTTTTAAAATGTTTTTTGTAAAACATTTCTCATAAAATATGTCCCTAAACATTTACTTTCTTAAAACTTTTAAAACACTATTTCAAATAGTGGAAAACTATTGTACTGGTTTTTATACCCAACCTTTGCATCTGTCATTGCAATACGGGCTCTTTAACCAGCCATACTCGTCTCTTGTAGAATAATCTATAACATGAAGAAACTTGTAATGAGCTTTCGCTTACTAAGTTTAAACATAATTACACAAAACATAAAAAAAAAATCATCATAAAACATTGCTTTAAAACTTTTCCCATAAATCTTTCTTTATGAACCTTTTCTTGTAAACATTTTTCATAAAATTTTTTTCATGAACATTCCCCGTAAAACATTGTTTAAAATGTTTTTCATAAACCTATCTCCTAAACATATCATAGAAAGGAATATAAGCAAGGTTATAATGCATAATTCTACTTATGCTCATTTATGAACATCCAATTATGAACTTTTTTGTATCATTTATGACTACTTAAACTTCTTATCTTTGTTCTTATCCTTTCTTTATCTTGAAGGCTTAAATGCTTGTACCAACTCCATCAATCATGAGATCATAAATTTAATGCTTCCTTACGAAAGACTTAAGACAATCGAACAACGAGGTTTTAACTTTAATATAACCTGTATATCTCACATCTAGGAGGCTGGTATGATACTTTAATTATCATCATTGATTTACCTTCTTGTAAATTTTAGTGAGCATATACAATGCTAAACATACCTTATGTTATAACTTAGCATTGAAACATCGAACATAACAAATACAACATATTGCAAATCATGCATGATTTTTAAAAACATTACGTATACTTAATGCAAACATATTTATGGCATATTTAAAGAATTTAAAAAATTATTTACTTCATGCCATAGGTGAGGTTTGAACTTACGTAAGTAGTGCTCTAACATTCTCAGTTTGTCCCATTTCCTTCTATTAGTAGGCTTTGTATCTTGTTCAAATAACACCCAACTATTAGTTAACTTTTCTTGTTATTAGCCTACTCAATCGATAGCATAACTTAAACATTAACCTTTAATTCTTTATCCTTAACCTTGTTTCTTATTGGTTTACCTTTTCTTTACTTAACTTGAATGCCCCTTAGTCAAATTTCCTTTCTTACTTGACGGTTTTGTTACTTAATATATTACGAAACATTTTTCATCTAAGAGCATTTCTCTAATTTAGAGGGCTTATAATATGTTTTATTGGTTTTATTAAAAATGATGATTTTGCCTTTAATGTGTTTTTCGTAAGTTGCATAAGCATACTAAACTTATCTTTTTACTTTTCCACCCCTTTTGCTCACCAGTTACGGAAAAATTCATGTAAGGTGAGTTTTCCTAAATTGGGCATTTCAGGGTCTGTTTTATTCATTTTTATAGAAAATGACTATTTTGTCCTCAACAGATATTAGAAAACTATCATAATCCATTTAAATACAAACTTATATTTCTTTACAACTCCTAATGTTGCAAAAAACAAAACATTGGTTTTTCTTTTGCAAAAGACCATTTTATAAAAACTTTATAGTTTTGACCCGTAATATAAAGATCTTGACAATTTTGCCCTTAACGTCCTTTTCTTAGAAAAAATATTCCTTTTTGGATTTCAAACATAAATTACTTGCTAAGCATAACTACATAGAAAACCATCTTTTCATAGTAAAAATTCATGTTCCTCATGGTTTTATGATTTTGGTCCAAAATACAAAATCTTGATATTTTTGTCCTCGGGACTAAAAATACTCATCTTATGCCAAAACGTCCATTTTTTGGCAAGGATTGAACCTTTCAAGAGTTCTTTGGTCTAAGTCAAACAATTTCAAAACTTTTCCTTATTTAATTGTTTTGAAATTTTGTGATTAAATCTAATACAATTCATATCCTAAATCCATGCGGTATTTTCATGAACCGTCTGTTATTTTTTTAATAATATTAATGAGATCTATAACTTTTGTATTTTAACATTCCTTCAATTTAGACTGTACAGGGGTGTTTTGGCCGTTTTTTAAAACTGCCAAGTTTAAAATATTCTTTTAATTTAATGCTTTTGGAATTTTCCATACTTTGTTCAAGAAAGTTGTTAATCTCACTATTTCATTTTCTAACTTTACAAAACTTTTGGAATTAACTTAGAAAGTAAATCATCTTCTAAGCATGTGAAAATTTCATTTTCTTGAAAACTATCCAAACATTACTGAAAATCAAAGTTTGTGGAACTTTTTCCTTTAAAACCTTAAGCTCATGTTTTAAGACATGCTCCATCACCATCATACATAAATCATCCTCATAACACTTAAACAAAACATAGCACAATGTCTCTTTACATGTTATAGTCCATACATACGATAAATTACATATCAAACACTTAAAATGCACAAACTAAATCAAGGATAGGGTTTAAAATTTACCCACGCTTTTCTAGGCCTTTTAATCCTCCTATTTAGGACCTTAAACTTGCTAACTCTCCTTGAGAATGACCATAGAAAATCCCATCAAAAACCCATCCGTATTATAAGGAAAGTCACTAAAACCCCATAAGGAAAAAAGGATTTGTAACTCAAAAGTGCCAATATTTGATTTCTAGTGCTTGAACTTGCTTCCAAACTTGATTAAAAGTCGTATTTTAGCACAAAATTTTAAGATAAATTTTGTCTTCAAGTTGTATCAAAGGTTGATGGCAAAAGGAAATGAACTTTTCCACTAAGTCCTTATCCAATCAAAGATGCTACCTATAGACTAAATTGAGGTTTAAATTTTCCCCCATCACTTGGCCAAATCCAAATTTACATAGGGATGATGTAGCCATTTTTTATCCATGGAAGTGTCTTTTTCTTTCCTTCATGGCGATACAAAAAGATGTCAACATTTAGTAATCACCCTAAGGACTTAATAATAAATACGTTTTGGTTGCTAAAACCAGTTCTATATGGGGAAAGGGGTGTTAATTTTTTCACCTTAAAGATGGTACCTAGATAGGTCCTACATGCATTTTACACAGTATAGATTTACACTAATAGCATTTTTTATGCCGTCGGTATATTTCTTATACTGTCTGTATAATTTCCTACATTATTTATAATCTTCCATACTTATCCATATTCTCTACATAATATAATTCCTATACTGTTTAAATTTAAACTGTCTAATTCCTATACTACATTACTTTTGTAGGATAATCTCTATATTGCATAACTTTATTAATGTAATTCCTTACATTGTATTACTTTATCCATATAATCCTACATCATAATTTCTATAATGCTTATTTTTTATACTATCTATATATATTTAGTATTTTCCTTATATAGCATTTCTGTTTCAAAATCTATTTCAACATATTTTGCAACAATTAAGCTTTCCAGCTTATTGTCCTTTTGCTAAACAAAGCTCCCATTTTATATAATTCATACTTTACTTAGGACTTTCTGGCATGATATTGAAAATCCATATGTACTCTTATTATAGGATTTACCATAAAAATCAGATTTAAACAATAATTCTTATAACGCTAAAATCACCTTTTAAATTCTTAGAAAATTTTTATGCATAAAATTTGGCTCACAAAATTTGTACTTAAATTTGTTAATTATAATTCTTAATTATTGCATATATAATGCACTTAAAAACTTTCAGGTATCATAGTTACGAACGCCACGACCTTGTTGCAGCTCAGGCTATGACATTAGTGTTTTCTCTTCTTCTTTTTTTGGCATTTCTTTCCCTCCAGGTCTCTGTTCGAAAAGTAGTTAAGAGCTCAACTATTGATGTTAGTCGTAATGACTTCAACTAATTTTTTTGGGCCATGCAACAAAGTGTCCTATATCTTTGTCCATTGTTTTCACCTTGTCCGTCAGATAAGGTACTAGTGCAGTTTTTATTTTAGGCCTTTCTATTGACACCTAGACATTTTCCTCCCCAAAGAGTGTCCTATGAATCACACAAGTCTCTATCCATATCTTTCCATTCACAACAAGGACATACGAACCATTAATATTAGGGAAATTTCTTTTTGGTACCTTATGTTATATTGAAATATGAGTTTGGTATCCCCTATTTTAGAAAATTTAATGTCGGTACCTCAACCTTTTAGGAAATCTTTTTTTAGTACCTTGGAGGTCTTTTTTAAGACTTAAAAGACAAAACTGCCCTTTAAAAGTTTTCTATTTGATAAAACAATCCATAACCTTCACACCTTAAAAAACTCCATCTTTTGCTTTAGATAAAAAAAAAAAAAAAAACTTCATCATCTTCCTCACGTCGCTGTACCTCATCTCTTTCCAAAATTAGCTGTTATTTTGCTCCATCACCGTCTCTGCCATTGCCATTCCTCTTCCGGTTGCTCTTCTGCCTTGCCTCATGGCTCTAACCAAAAAATGAAAAAAAAAAACTTGAAATTGGAGAAGGAAAAAAAGAGCAAAAAAAGGTGTGTTATTTATAGAGGAAACCCAAGTCATAGCTTGGTCTTCATAAGGAAAGAGAAAAGAGAGAGAAGAGAAGATTTTGGATTTGTGAGGATGAGAAAAAGATGAGGAATGAAAGAGGAGAGAGAGAAGAGAAGAAGGAAAGGGAAAAAAATTCCATATTTGCATCCCAACTCGTCCTTCCACTAACAAAAGCCTTCCCAACGATGTCATTTCATGGCAAAGGAAGTTGGAGAAGGTCGATGGGTTTGAATTCTCGTAGGTTGATTCCGAGGAGGTCCATGTCTTCACCGTTGACGACAACCTCTTTGATCAAAAGGCCATTGAGTGCTTGCTCATAATTACTTCTTGCAAAGTCAGTATGCCTAAAAAAATCATACTTTTTGTTATAGATTTTTTTTTTGTTTCTTGTTGATTTTGAATTGGATTTGGTTGGAATATGTAGTCATGGGTTGGGAGTGGAAGGAGGGCTCTGTAATTTCTCAAATTGGACGAGGAGAAGAACTCCTAAGTTGGCCTTAATGTAAGTTTGCCTCAAAAAATTGGATTTTTTTTCGAACAATGCACTAATAATTGCAGCAATGGAGGGATCTGCCATTGCACTTGTCGGCGACTTTAATAACGACAACTTTGTATCGAAGAAAGGAGGGGATTTTTTTTTGTTCTTTTTCTAAGTGTATTCTCCTTGGTGGTGACTTGTTGGCCATGAAAATTGATTAAGATTTTATTTTAGGCCCGTAAGTAAAGAAGAAAAAGAAGACAAATTTTAATTTTAGGTTTTGTTTGCTTTTTTTTTTTATATATTTTTTCAAAAGGTAATTTTGTCTTTTTATGTCCTAAAAAGGCTCCAAGATACTAAAAAAGATTTCTTAAAAAGTCGAGGTACTGGTATGAAATTTTTTAAAATAAAGGATACCAAACTCATTTTTTGATATAACAAATGGTACTAAAATGAAATTTTTCCTTAATATTATTATCGAGAAATAGTGTACATTCTGGTAGATCAATAAGCTCTTAACCTCGAGGTGATGCTTCAATTTCTTTCTAGTGAACTATACAACTAGCCTTGAAGCTATTGAGTTGATCAACAGTTGGGGAAAAATTCTCCTTTTCCATCAGTGAAACACCTTGTCGTCACGCAAAGTATGCACAACAATCTATAATTGCTCCCACCAAAGATCATATACTTTAAAATTGAGATTAACCAAGGTGTGTTTAGTGTCCTAGTATTGAGACTACTTGATGAATTTAGATTGATCACCAAGATGTATTTAATGTTTTGGCTTCCCCAAGGCTCTGGTTAATATATCAATGTTGCCGATTGATCCAAAAGTGCCTTCGACAGCTATGTCTTTTAGTCATCCTGTAAAAGAATAGCAAACTTTTCCATGAAGGTCTTCACAAACTTGCTATAATATAAGAAATTAAGCTTAATAAACTTACTATCAACTCATTAATAGATTTAAATAAGAGTTGCTTGAATTATCCACTAGGTCATTAACAGATTGTGTTCTAGAACTTATCTTTTGATGGTCGCTCCTCGATTTTTTCACCTCTATTATAAAAGGGTAAATGAACATTTATTTAAAAATATAGATATGTATAGTGAAGGACATGTATTAGAAATACAATTTTTGTTCGATTTTTCTGTATCCATCTCCAACTCCTATGGTTGAGAGTTTTTATGGCCTTTTATTTCACTTTATTTTTTCGATAAATGTTGGAATTACGTAGATTTTTATACTCAGCAAATTTCTTCCGATCATCATTAGATATACTGGATTAGTTTTTTAATTACATTATAAGGCCAAGTCCATATACTCTCCACTTTAAGAAAACCCTTCATGAAAGTCTTGTAAAGATCATGTCTAAATCCTTGAGCAAGTTCAATGTATTCCTTCATTGCTCTCTTCTTCCACCATTTTTCCATGGTGAAACTAGTAATCGCGTCAAAAACTTGCTCTCTTCTTCCACCATTTTCCATGGTGAAACTAGCAATGGCACCAAAAACTTAGTCCGCGTGCAAGTATACACGGTTACAATTGATAAAATTGGAGTACAAGTGTCGATTTCTACAAAGATTCGATTACTTGGTTTTTACTACTTATCACAGTTTAAGCACTTTCAATTTTATATAGACAATCATGATAATATCTATTTTAATTAAAAATCAAGGAATTAAAGAAAACTAAATTTGAATATTCAAAGTGAACTTTAAGTAAAAATTAAAAATAAAAAAAGGGTAATAAAAGAGCCTAGTGGAACTACTTCACCTAGTCTTTATCATGTTTCACATTTTCCTAGATTGTTACCAATTAATTTCCCTAATTTATTAATCAAAAATTCAATTGTATCCCAAGACTTCTCTTCTAAGTACACAATTAAGAAATGACCAAAATGATTAATTCTAGTATACCTATCCTAAACTAATTATTAAGGACTCATTAAGTTCAAATTCTATAAATAGTCACAAAGAGAATTATAGATCTCCTAACTCCATATTCTCCCAAGTACTAATTTTTTATATGAAATCAACTAATTGCTGATCAAGCAATTAGAGGCCTTAAGATAAAAAAAAAAAACAGATTTAAATGGAGATGAAAATCAAATTGCAATAATCATAGGTAAATTATCCAAACATGAATTCAACTTGTTAATATAGGAATCTGGAACAAAAATCTAACTTATCATGGTCTCAATAAAATCCACAATCACAAATATAATGATAAACATATAATCCAAAATAATTCTCAAAGGAAATCAAAAGTAGAAATAAACTAGTTGATCCAAGCTTTAAGCATTCTTCCACTTTTCCATTATTCCTCTTCTTTCCAATTCCTGCAAAAAATGACTTCTATATTTATCAATTAGCTTCTAAAAAGTCCCATTTTCAAAATCCTAAAATAGCTATTTGTAAGTTGTCTAAAAATTGAGGAGTTTCCTTCAAAGGCAACATCAAATTCAACATTGCTTAGGCCAAAAATAGGACGACGTTGGGTAATAGCTCTTTGGCATGGCCATTTGCTTTAGCTGGATAGCATTCGAGGCAAGAAGTGATACGTGTGGTCATGAGCTTGAGATGACAATACAGCACCAGTGCTCTTGTCCACCATATAGCTGCAACTTAAGTGGCATTAGGGTGCCCAATTGCTGGCTTTGGACTTCCTTTTGAGGTGGCGTACAAGATTAGTGGCGCATGGGCACGCCTTTATTTATTCTTTAAGCCAAAAAAGCCAAAAAAGCCACAAAGATCTCTATTCCTCCATTTTGCCCAAAACCTAGTAAAAATATAAGGAACATAAAAAAAAACTAATAAATGTCTCAAAAAATTTTGCAAAATATATAAATAAGGATAACAAATAAAATCAGACTATCATTTATGTAAAAAAATTATTAATAAATCAATTATCACTTTAGGTCTAGTCTATTATATGATCTCCACTTAAGCTAATGATCAATATTTCTACCATGGAGCCATACTTAGTCTTGATGGTCAAGATAAATTACATTACCAATAAGACTAGATCCATGACACAATTTTATCAAGAATAAAGTCACAAACTTTATTCCACAACCTGCAAATTATAATTTTGACTTTTAATTTTGTAACATATCTTTTCTAAATAAATCTATGTATGCTAGATTTTTTGAGGGCATTTATGCATGATTCAAGATTTAAAATAATAATCATGAACATTTTGTTTGCTTAACATATAATCAACAATATGAAAGTAAATACGAGGATTTTTAATTAACATGTAATATGGCATTATTATTTCTTGATGATAAAATGTCTATTAAATATAAATATTTAATATCTTAAGGAACTAATCCTACCAATTCTAAGGAAAATGATGTTACAACCAAAAGATATATTAATATTGTCATAACACTGAAATTTGGACTGATATTTTTAAAATTTCAACAAATTTTGTCAATAATTATATTTGGTGAACATATTTTAGATGCAATTATATAGATGAATTGTTATACTTTTAGAACAACAGCTAGTAAAAATTGAGGATTACACAACGGTTTAAAACTGTTGTGTAATGCATTCACGATGATCAAAAACCTCATTAAATCGTCCGTCGTGGTGTCAAAGAGACTTTTCACGGTGGTTTTTTACCGTCGTGGAATGCCGCTAGTGGTGAGTATTAAGTGTGTTCTATAGGAGGCTACCACGATGGTTTTAAGACAAAACTGTCGTGAAATGTGTAGATTACAGACGGCTTTCAATGAAAACTATAGTATAATCTTGGTTATTTTATACCTTCCATGATAGTTTTTGTAAAAACCATTATGGAAAAAAACCGTTGTGTAAGGTATAGTTTCACAATGGTTTTCACAAAAGCTGTTGTGGAAGATTAGTCATCAAGAAAAAAAATTACCAGAATTTTTTAATTTTTCACAGGATGACTAGTCCCATATCTTATCCACTAATACAAGGCCCTGATTATAAAATCATATATTTACAGTGAACTATAAAACTTTTTTTCAAAATCATATATCTACCCTACTACATATATCTAAGCAATCATGCCTAAATAATAATTCATACAAACATATACTAACAATGCTAAAACTAAAACTAAAACCTAATTAATTCACAAAAGTACATATAAAAACACACATAGATTGTAATTCACATAAACACATATACAAACATTAACTAAATAACAAATGTTAATATAAAGAACACAAAAATAACAAAAACTAAAACTAACAAAACTAAGTTTCAAACTAACTAGCAAACTATATAACTAAAAATAATTAATTCACACAAACCTTAAATAATTGCTAGAGAGTTTTGAGCAATAAAAAATATAAATAATTGCTATGATGGTCATAGAGGATTTTTATCAAACGTATAGTGGGCATCACATATTCAAACATGCACATATACAAATACATAGAAAGTGATTGAAACTCAAACTAAAACTAAAATTAGAACTAAACAACTAAAACAAATTAGTTCACACAAACCATAAATAATTAAAACTAGAACTAAATAACTAATTTTTTTTTAAAAAACTGAACAATAAAAAAAGAACAAAATGTTATCAAACAGTAGTTGGACGTGGGCAACGGTGGGATTGTGGAGGCAATAAGCTCAAAAAGAAGACACTTAAAGAGAAAAACCTTCACAAATGAGGGATGGTGACGAGCTCGTTATGGAGGCCGCGAGGCTAACGGCAGCACGTTGGGTCAAGGCAAAGATGACAATGGCGACGATGGTAGTAGAGAGAGAGGATTTGAGGGTTAGAGAGAGAGGTAGGACTAGGTTTCAAGTTTGAGTGCTAATTCGAATAAGAAAGTGAGAAAGAGTGGGCCTTTTAAAATTTTGCTGATTGTGATAAGGGTGGGCTTTTTAATTTTCGTTAACCATCTCACAACGATTTTTAATAAAAACCATCATATAATATGCCTTCTACCACGACAGTTTTTTGTAAAAACCATCATGAATCTTCCTTTTTACACATACTCCTTTCACGATGGTTTTTACTAAAAATCGTCTTGAAATGTTGAATCTTACATGATGGTTTTAGCAAAAACTATCATGTAAAATTACATCTACCATAACGATTTTAGTAAAAACATCGTGAAAGGTCCTGTATCATTAACATGATGGTTTTTGTATTTTTAGGCATACTCTCTATGTTTTTAGCTCTCTTTACCATGACGAGTTTTGAAAAAACATCATTAAATAAGGGTTGTGTAATCTCAAGTTTCTACTAGTGAACATTTATGTCGAAAACATCTTTTCATGTTGAATATGGTTAAAAAAGCTCTAGTTTTTGTTATCTACGAATAAAAGACCATCAAAACATTTATAAACAAATGGAGAATCATTTATTTTCAACTATAACATCCATTCAATATAGATTTTAGAGGGAAACACATTCTATTTCCCTTCAAGTTGCTAGCTTTGTTTTGGCAAGCAAGTTCAAGCTGTAAAAGCCCAAACTAATGCGTGGCAAGCTAAAACTACTTTTTGGTAGGAAATTAGTACTCATAATGT
Organism: Artocarpus hirsutus; assembly: GCA_946598075.1. Lineage (NCBI taxonomy): Eukaryota > Viridiplantae > Streptophyta > Magnoliopsida > Rosales > Moraceae > Artocarpus > Artocarpus hirsutus. The sequence goes on from CAMOHE010055591.1 coordinate 69,339, forward strand.
AGCCCTACATCTGACATAATGCCAACACCCATCAATGCAAGAATTCCCAACTAGGTACGATACCAGAAGCATGTTCAGTATAGTTTGTTTAGGTTTTGTCAAATGTCAAAGGGTCAATGATAAGCATAGCAACATTGGAATTTGTGACCATATTTTTGGGACAACCTTTATCGTGAGATCTACAATGTGTTGCTTGGATGCTAGCACTAAAATTTATTGCTCTTTAGCTAGAGTTACTAACCTTTAATTGTAGCTTTCCTATCTAGATCTAGCCCACTCTATAGATACCACCTAGTTATATGGTGAAGATTTCTGAGAGAATTCTTCTTATTTCTCTTTGAATAATTCGAGATAAATATATAGGGATTAGCTACTGTGAGCAAGCCACAAAACTAGGGTCTAAACAAACTAACAAAGGAAATTCCTATACTAACTAAGGAAAGAAAAAGCAAGGGGAGATCTAGTAATATAATACCAGATTCTCTTTATTACAACATGCCAAATAAAGGACAATAAAATCCCTATAGTCCCTAACTGATTAAGGATGAAAATTCCACGCTCCCCCTTAAGTTGGGTTGTAAATGTTGTACATACATAGCTTACGACTTGGTTCTTCAAAATTTGTTCGTGGAAGAACTTTAGTGGGAATGTCTACCATTTAAGACCTAGTTGGTGTGTATATGAGTTGCACTATCAAGTTTTCAATTTTCTTTAAAATAAAATGACGATCTATCTCAATGTGTTTAGTTTGGTCATGGTGCACAAGATTCTTTACAATGCTAATGGCCACGTGATTATCAGAGAACTTCTTGTCAGGCTTCTCATCAATAACTCCTTATTCACTAAGCAATCTTTGTATCCACATCCCTTCATAAATACCGAGGGCTGGGGCTTTGAATTCCTCCTTTACATTGCTTCTTGAAACCATGAGTTGTTTCTTGCTTCTCCAAGTCACAAGGTTTTCCCATACAAAGGAGCAGTACCCTAATATTGAATGCCTGACTTACACATCTCTCGCCTCGTCGGCATCTAAAAAGAATCTGATTTCCCTATTGTCACTTTTTTGGTACAACAATCCTCTTCCAAGCGTCATCTTAAGATACTTCAAAATTCTGCTTATAGCCTCCATATGTTCTTTTGTTGGGTTGTTCATGAACTCACTTACATCGTTAATAGGGATGCCAATGTCAAGTCAAGTATATGTGAGGTAGATGAGGTGACCAATGAGTCTCTGATATCTCTCCCTATGGAATGGTACACTAGTTTATTCAATTCCAATCTTCTTGGTTGAATCCATGGGAGTATTTGTCGGTTTACATCCCATCATACATGTTTCCTTTAGTAAATCTAGAATTTATTTACATCGAAAGACAAATATCCTTTCTTAAACCAAACCACCTCTATGCCAAAAAGGTACTTGAGATAGCCTAGGTCCCTGATTTCAAATTCCCCAACTAATAGCTTTTTAATTCTCACTAGTTTTTGCTCATAATCACTTATTAAATTATGTCATCAACATACACCATTAGAACTATAACCTTTCTTTTAATGAGAACTTCACGAACAGGGTGTAATCTGCTTGGCATTGAGTGTGTCTGTACCCCACTACTAAATTTGCAAACCTACCAAACTAGGCAAGAGGGGATTGCTTTAAGATGTACAAAGACTTCCTAAGATTACATTACCTTGTTGTGATTGGAAGTAGTTTCCAGTCCTGGTGGAATCTTCATATACACTTCTTTTTCTAGATCACCATTTAGGAACGCATTTTTGATGTCCAATTGATGCAAGAGCCAATCTTTGTTAGCTGTAAAAGAGAGTAGGACTCTAATGGTGCTAAGCTAAGCAAATGGGGCAAATGTTTCTTGGTAGTCAATGCCATAAGTCTAAGTGAAGCCCTTAGCAAAAAGGTGGGCTTTCAACCTCTCAATACTTCCATCAAATTTGTGTTTAACAATGAAAATCCATTTACACCTAACTGGTTTCTTTCCATTAGAAAGATCAGAAATTATCCACATACCATTTCTTCACCAAAGCTCTAATTTCTTCATTCACTATCATTCTTCATGTAGGATTATCAAGAGCTTCCTAAATGGAGTGAGATACCTATACACTGTCAAGTGAGGACACAAAAGCTTGCTAGGATGGCGACAACCCTTCAAATCACACAAATTTGTAGAGAGGATGGTTGGTGCAAGACCTAACACCCTATCTTAAATCAATTGGCATATCCAAATCATTAGTGATAGTTACAGTATCTTAGGACTAGAATTTCCCTTACCTTAGTGAATTTGAGTAGGATTTGAACTCAGTTCAAAATCTTGGTCTAGAGTGAGAGATATTGAGTGCACTATTAGTCTTTTAGGCCTTGTCCTCCTTGCATAGACACAAAAATCTTTTCCTGCAAGTTAAGGAGACTTAGACATGTCACAGATAGAGGTGTGAAAAGTGTTTATAGGAGGATGACTCTTTGTTTGGTCAAGAGTTTGGATTGTGCTTGCAAGAGGATAACTCTCGAGTTTTTCTAGAATTTGAATGGCATTTGGCTTGTATGATGGTGGCCGTGAGAATCCCTGGACGGCTGAGGAAGGTGAGATTCACAACCATGATAAACATCCCAAAACTGATATTCACTTATGTTCTCCCCCTAAATAGAAGGTTTGGGATAATATGACTAATGCTCAACGAATGTGACATCCATGGAGTTGTATATTTTTTAGTGATAGGAGAGTAACATTTATAGCCCTTTTGGTTGGAAGAATACATAAGGAACACACATTTGATGGACAATTTTCTTTAGCAATGTTGATGGACATGAACAAATGTTATGTACCCTTATATTTTAGAATCCAAAGAGGTGATTATTTTGTTGTGTGGAAATATTTGAAGGAGGGCTTGGCAAGGGGTTTAGAATTTAAGGATTCTAGGGGGCTTTCTATTAGTGAGATATACAGCTATAATGACTACTTCACCCTAGAAGTGTTTTGGGATATGTGTGGAGAACATAAGGGATCAGGCTACTTCCAATAAGTGTGTTTTTTCTCTATACAACTCCATTTTATTAGTGCGTGTCAATGCAAGAACTTAGGTACACTATGCCTTGACTTAAGAGATATAAGCCAAGGACAAACTTGAAATATTCTCTGACAGTGTTAGTTTTTAGGACTTGAATCTTGGTTTGGAATTGGGTTTGTATCATGGTGTTAAAATTTTGGAAAATTTAACCCACTTCAAATTTTTCTTTCATTAGGAATATCTAGGTCAAATTGTGTGACCGTCAAGGAATGACACAAACAATCATGTTCCTGTTAAATTTTTCACTCTTGATGGGCCCCACACGTCACTATGAATCATGGCAAATGGATGAGATTGTTTATATAAGAGGTTGGGACAATTGGTATGGGTATGTTTGGCTGATTCATAAATTTCACAACTAAAAATCTTTAAACTTTAATTGATAAACATAAAAGGAAATAGTTTTTCAAGATACATAAAATTTGGATGACCAAGGTTAAAATGCCATAACATAACCTCACTATCTTTATTGACACAAGAATTTAAAATTGACTAACTCTTAAAGGACATACTATTTATACTTCGGGTTTTCTTTCCAAGAAGAGTATGGTCTTTGAGGAGATAGAGTCCAGAACACATCTCAACACTACCAATCTTCTTCCCCAAATCAAAATCCTGAAATTCACACAAGTTTGAAAAAAATGTAGTCACACACTTAAGATCATGAGTCAAAATTTACTGATAGATAGCAAATTACAATACAACTTATGAACATGGAGAACAAAGTTTAGAGTTAGGTCCTTTGAAATGGTGATGGAACCCATTCCTTAACTCTGGATAGTGACCCATCTACAATTCAGATTGTGTAATTTTCTTCGCAGAGTGTACTCATGAAACAAATTAGTATTTCTTGTCGTATGATCTGATACTCCTAAGTCAACAATCCATCAACTTGATTGTTGTTTATTGACAATGAGAGCATTTGAGAATTTACATTTCTATGTTATTATGCTAGTTCCAGAAACAGAGGTACTCGGTTTAGTTATAGAGTTTTGGCTGAACAGTTTCTATAGCATCTCGAGTGTTCTTTGGTGAAAAGACTTGTCTTTAAAGGGGAATGGTTGCCATCAGTGGTAATAGCAACGTTGGCATGGCTTTCCCAATCATTTGTAGGTCTTGAGGGCTTCCAATCTATTGGTTTGCCATTAATTTTCCAGCAATTTTCTCTAATATGCCCTGGTCTATGGCAATGGTCACTCCAAGGCCTTCTTTTCCACTGTTGGTTATCATTGTTGGTGTAGGATTGGAGTCCTGGAGCAGCTAGGGTAGAACCTTCCAGTGTTGGGGCAGAATTTTGGGCTCCCAAAATGACTTTCTTCCCTTTCTCTTCGCAACATACTTCAAAGAATACCTCCTTGGTGCTTCGAAGAGGCTTGGTTGCCATCACTCTTCCTCTGATTTCATCTAGATTGTTGAGGTCAAGAAGAAACTTGAAGGTGCACCTTTGTTCCATGATCTTCCTGTATAAAACAGTATCTCCTAAACACTTCTAGGCATAAACTTCAAACATATCAAGCTGCTACCAATGGCGGGTGAAGGCTTTGAAATATTGGGTGAGCGTGAGATCTCTCTATCATAGGACATGCAAATTTGCCTCAATTTTGAATAAAGTTGCTGTGTTTTTAGAATTGGAATACGTTTCTTGGCTTTCCAGGTCTTGAATTTGGAATCATTCTTTCCTGGAATGGTAATTCTCCTGTGAGATAATCGTCCTTGCCCTTCTTATAAATGAACATCATCACCGATTGAGACTATTGAAGGTAGCTGTGACCATTGATTTTGTGACCTATGAAGAGAAGCAAAGTGGTTTCAAATCCTCCATGATTGGTTGCTACCTGTGAAGGATCTAGATGAGACGTCACTTCAAAGGTTGAACTTTGTCTCTCAGTAGCCATGCTATATTGAGGATTATTTAGAGGGTGGCTCTGATACTATAAAGATTTCTAAGAGAATTCTTCTTATTTCTCTTTGAATAATTCGAAATACATATATAAGGATTAGCTGCTATTAGCAAGCCACAAAACTAGAGCCTAAACAAACTAACAAAAGAAATTCCTCTACTAACTAAAGAAAGAAAAAAAGAGATCTAGTAATATAATACCATATTCTCTTTATTACAACATACCAAATGTAGAACAATAATATCTCTATAATCCCTAACCGATTATGGACGAGAATTCCACATATGGAAAGAAATGTATAATAAGTGGAACGTTTCTTGCTTAGGGATGTTAATCTAATTCAAAGAGCTTGGGGATCATTTTTAAAATATTCCAGAAAACTTCATAACTAATCCCCCTAACATTCATGAATCAAGTTTATTCACAAACCCTAACAGTTTCGATGAAAACCAAATTTTTGGCTTGTTTTGCTTGTAATTTTGAGGAAATCATGAAAGTTGTTCATCACAACGTTTCTAATAAAACTCTCATTAAACTGAGAAATCAATACAACCTTTAAACACTTCAAAAAACACAAATCTTTTAAATCTGTTACTTTTAGTTTGTGACAAAAAGAACAAAAAGTACAATAGTTTTACTCATTAAACTTACTTTTCCTTGTTTATGTCTTAACTTTGATCTTTTAAGTTTATCATCATATCCACAGTCTATAATATCATTATATAACTTCTTCTTTATCAAACGTAACTTATAACCACCTCTAGAAAACTAGTCTAGTTTCCAAAACACTTGTATCCTCTTTAACAATTATAAACCTCTTATTCTCTATGAAAATTAGATTCACAATACATTTTGACCATACTCAAAACATAACCAATAAAAACCCTTACTTAAAGCTTGAAATTCCATAAAACACACTAAGGTAAGTCAGGGTTTTTACCTTAAAGCTTCTTGAGACCTTTTCCAAAGCAATAAAACTTGCTTCTAATGATTGATGGTTAAAACTAACAAAATTAATAAAGATATTAAGCATATAGATGGTGGCTTTGGGAGAGAAAGGTGGAGGAAGTAAAGTTTCAATATTAACTAAATGAAAAGGCATTTATGGGCAAAGTTTAGTGGCATTTTTGTAATAAATTTTTTTTGACTTTCTCCCCCTTAATATGCATGGTTTTTGACCAAGAATTGTGTGGAATTTCCACACTTTTGAGGAAGAAAATTTTGTCTTTTTGTTGACTTTTGCTGTCTAAGTTTATACTGCATAAAAGTTTTCCTATACTATTAGTATCTTTTCTACAACCTTCCATTAGCTTCCACAATCTTCCATAGTTATCCATAGTCTTTATTTATTAAGATTCCTACACTACATTATTTTATTCAGTATAACTCATATATTGTATTTTTGCTGTAGAATCTGTTATGACTGATTCTTCGATAATTTTACTTCTAGCTTTCTTTTCACTTATTCATTATTCAACATTTATTTTAATGTCTTTAAATATTTACTTCATGAATATTTATCACAAAATTTGAATTTAACAAAAATCCTTGTGACACAAATTTGCTCACAATAACTCTTACATATTGCATATATAATGCGCTATAAATTCTTCGAGTGTTACACTTGTTTTGGTCATCAAAGTGGGACATCACGAGTAGAGACACTGATCATTAATATATTAGATTAGGATTGTTATAGCATGCAAATAGATGTTAGACTAGGTGTCCTAATGATTAAATAATGTAATAGTTTTTGGAGACATATAATCAATAAGGAGTTTATTCTTTATTTTCACATATCAAATGTTGATTTCTTTATGTTCATTTATGCTGAATGTATAATAAGCAAACAAAAGCCTGATATTGTTAATCTAAACCTTTAAGATTGAACATATGATGGATAGATTATTCAGAAGATATGAATCTTAAGAAGATGGCCTATATGTAAAAGATCCATAATTGAGGGAATAAAGCAGGGCAATTTATTCATGTTAAGATTATTATGTCGTCTATATCCCTAACAGGAGATGACTTGTCTTGATCATTGAAGTAGGACTCCACAAGTAGAAACATTGGTATATTGTTATTAGTGACGATATATTGGATTAGGATGAAAGCTTAATTAATTTGATTAATAATTTAGTTTGTATAAACCAATTCACTTTAGACAATCATATGTGTTATAACTCAATCTTGAAATGAAGCAATGAGTTCGTATTCTTGCCTCGTATATTTTGATGTATCAAATGGTGGTATCCTGAATTACATGAAGATATATATACCAGTATGTTGGAGACATTATTCTTGATTGACGTAGACTCGTTATTTGTGGATATAAAATTCATAGCTCTTTTGTGGCGAATGATATTCTCTTGTAATTGGAAACTAGAGCACTCAATTATTTAGATACATATGTGTAACCAAATGGTATACTATTTGTTATTGGTTATGAAATAGTAAGTATTCCAATGGTGAGATAATAGAACATAAGATAAATATAATCTGGAAGTAAAACATAATTTATCCTTAAGCAGGTTATGAATATCCTATGAGGATGTTACACATTATAATATTTCATGAATGATAAACTTATTTGAGTTTCGTAATTTATATATAGTTCAAGAGTGTAGCTTAAAACTCTTAGTGGAATGGCTTTAAAGTTGATAATTATAAAATATATGTGTCGTAGATATGTTATTTTATAATTATAGGAGTTTGATCTACATATGTACATCGAGTCTCCTTTGTTAGCTTGTAATTTTTCTTGTAATAATGCAACATGTTTTTCGTACAAATTGGTAACTTATATATTAGATTGTTTAAAATTCAATTGATTGGATTTAATAATTCATGTTAGTTTATTAGTTAAATTATTTTATGAATTAATTCAAAATAAACATATTGAATTATTTGAAATAGATTTTTTTGGATAGAATTATCTGTATATGACTGTTTTAATCAAATAACTTCTCCATTAGGTTATTTGAATTAAAACTGAGTCTCTATAAAAGATATCCAAGGCAAATAAGGTAGGATTTATCAAATCGGTTCAATTTGGATGAATCAGATAACTTTGAGAAGCTGGAATTGCCAGGTCAGCATTGACCATGTAGCCGACCGCCATACACTAGGTGCAGTCGACCATACTTGGTGATGAGACTCAAAAAATGCAATTTTCTTAACGTTAAAATCAATCATTGTGCATTAATATTTCTTGTAAAACTCCTTAATTACAGTAATGTAGTGATAAACAATGTTTTTATGTTTTTGTGTCTTAGTGTTAAAATGTGTTTAAAAATGTATTTTTAGTGTATTTTTATGTTTAATAATATTTTTGGTAATTTAAAAATGTGTTTTTAGTGTGTTTTTATGTTTAATAATATTTTTGGTAATTTTTAGAATCGTTTCTTTGTGGTAAATATATGTTTAATTTATGTATAATCAAAACCATAAAAATAATATTGTGTGATTTTATTTTGAGTCTTAATGTATTTTATAGTGTGTTTTAAGTTTGTAATATATGTTCTATTATATTTTTAGTAATTTTAAAAAATATTTTCAAGTCTTAAAAATTATATCTATATTAAATCAAAAGAGACTGGAAATTTTAGAAGTTTGTAATTATTTTTGTGTGTTTTAATGTTAAATAAATATTTTTAATATTTTTGTAAATATTATGTTTGTAAAATAATTAATTTTAATGTGTCTTTGAATTTTAGATTTGAAATCTAGAGGAAAAATAGAGCAAAACGGCACCAAAACGGACAAAATTAGACAACAAATAATCAAGAAATTCAAGAAAAAAATTCAAATGTCAAAATTAATGGGACATGTGGCGAGATTTAGACCATCGGATTCACTGCCAAATCGATCCAAGCTGTCTGCATGTCATGATGTCAGCAGCTCGTCAACGTCGCCTCAGTGGTGGAATCCATGTGTCGTAGTCTGTTTGGCGAGTGAAACACACGCACCGACAAGTCTCACGCGCGTTAGAGGGTAATTTAGATAGCGCTAGATCGCGTGCAGCCATGTCCACGTGTTTTCAAGCTTTCGTCCGTTAGATCTGTATACTCAGACTGATCCAATAGCCAACCCCTTTGGGCCCAATTTTGTGCACATTTTTCGAACGTTGGATTTGTGTTCAACGATCATGGTTGTTCCATTTCAGTGCTGCCAACCGCTACACAGCAACGAATCCCAAACAAAAATTTGAACTCCCTAGGAAAGAATCTCGCACTGAAAAATTGAGGAAAATATATGATGATCTGAATTTTTTTTCAACGATTGCTACAGTTGTAAATAGTAAAATTCAGCCCTATAAATACCGAGGCTTTTTGCCTCGGTTGAGCATCCCCCTTCGCAGTGTAAAGCACTATTGCATAAATAGTTAATTTTAATATTTTTGTTTTTATTTCAGTTTTTAGTCTAGTTTCTTGTAAAATATTTCCCAGTTTATGTTATAAAAATTATGTTCAATAATATCAGTCGTATTTTATTAAATATGCTTTTCTAAAAACCTTTTTAGCCGAGGAGAGAGGGGGAAATTTTGGCAAAATTACCTTAAATATTTTTGGTTTTTCTTAGTTTTTTAAGCAGTTGTAATGCTAAAATATTTTCTTAGAGAACTTAGGATTTCAATATTTTCTTAGCTAGAACTTTGCCAAAATTACAGTTTTGATTTATCGACGAAATAGACTGGCACGTATAATGCTTGGGAGGACCTTGATTACTCATAGATAGAAAATGGCTTGGTAAATGCTTAACTTACTATCTTAGTCATTATTTTAGTTAAGTTATGTTAAAATGCTGCCTATTTATTACGTTGTGTTTTTGCTACATTATAGACATGAAATGGCATAGTAAATGCTTGGTAACTCTTGATTTATTGTCGACAGAGGATGGCATAGTGTATACTTAAACCAACTAATAAATATAAAGAAAAACTAAAATATATTTAAGATAATTGCCAGAATAGAACCTTTAGACCTCAACCCTGTTATTATTGCTGTTTCACTTCTTTAAATTGCCGTTGTTATTATTGTTACTCCACTTAAGTTATTTTAAATTGTCTGTATTTCTTGTTATTAAAGTTCCAAATTATCACAATCTAAAAAATGAAAAATGTTGTAAAAATATGTAAATAATGTAAATATATTCTGTAAATAAAAAAATATTAATTCTCATATTTTTCAACTTAAATAAAAACAAAAAGTTAATATAATATATGTATTAGAACTGAATAAAATCTTTCCCTGTGGGTTCGACCTCAGATTCACCGAGTAAATATTACTTGAGACAACCTTATACTTGGGGTTATTTTAGAGTGCGTTAATAGACGCGAGACCAAGTTTTTGGCGCTGTTGCCGGGGAGCGGTATTGCTTTCAATGCAGTATAATATTGTGTAATATATTTTCTTTTTCTTTTTCTTTTTCTTTTATATATTACTAACTTTTCTATTTTATTTGTTTTCTTTTGTTAATATTTTCTGTTTTATACGTGTTAAGTACTGTTCACATAGAAATCTACATGTGTTTTTTGTAAGTTACTATTCATGCTATTTACTATTCATGTCACTATTTTACTATTAAAAAATTCAAAAAAACTAAAAAATTCTTACAAATCATAAAAATTTTATTTTGTTTCCTTTTCTTTGTAAAATATTTATTTTGCTAGTTTTAGGCTCAGTTTTAGGTTTTTGCCATAGAAATAAAACTTCATAAAACTTTAGATTAGGCTTTCCATAATACTTAATAAATTAATTGTGTTTTTGTAAAAAGTATTTTTTGAGAAAGTTTTGTTCAAGGGCTGGTATAGGTTGGGAATTCTTTACCATAGCCAGTTGACTTTTAGAGATTCTCCCAACACCAGTCATTCTAGGAACGTTGTTTTATCAAGGAGATTGGTTTTTAAGGAGCTTTAGCACCACAAATCTTTCCTAGGGACATTCTTGAAAAATACAATTTGCAAATTCTACAAAATCAATAAGGTAGATACTTTTCATTCACTACTTTACTCTTCTTGAGTAAAGAAAAGCTTAGCATCTATCTATAAAATATTGCAAATATTTAAATAATTTGTCTGCCAGTTTCGTTTCGTGAGTCTAAAAATTGTAGGTTAGCTAGGAAAAGTTTAGAGCCACCTTTAGTCTCTTTTGTGTTTTCAAATCTGCCAAAAATGACTGATGATGAAAGTGTTCATAATGAAAATATTGGTAATCAACAAATCATCAATCTTGTTGTTCCTTCAATGAGAGATTATTTGCAACCACCCCATGAATCCACTCCATCATGTTTGGTTTTTCCTCTCAATGCCCATAACTTTAGATTTAAACTTGGAATGATCAACTTGCTTCCCAATTTTCATGACTTAGAATCTAAAAACCCATATTTGCACCTTAGACAGTTTGAAGATGTTTGTGCTACCTTCACTGACCAAGAAGTTTCAAATGAAATTGTTAAGCTTAAGCTTTTTCCTTTTTCTTTAAAAGACAAAGCTAAAACTTGGCTTACTTCTTTAAACCTAGGTCAATAAGTACATAGAAAGAAATGCAAATTGAGTTTCTGAAAAAATTCTTTCCAACTCATAAAACCAATGCTTTGAAACAATAAATTCAAAATTTTTCCCAAAATGCAAAGGAAGTCTATTTTCAATGTTGGGAACAATTTAAAGATTTGTTGAATTCTTGCCCACATTATGGTTTTGGAAAATAGCATTACATTAGTTTTTTTTATGAAGGTTTAACTCCTAAAACCCATCAATTTGTTGAAACAATGTGTAATGGAGAATTCCTTGATAAAGAACCTAACGAAGCGTTAGATTTTCTTGATAATTTGGTTGAAAACTCTCAATATTGGCAACATAGTAATTCTAAAGGCTCAAATAGATCTAATCTTGCTAATGCTCAAAGAGGTGTCCATCAACTTAGTCAAGAAAATGATCTAAATACTAGAATTGCATGTTTGGCTAAAAAGATTGATGCCATGAAAAGAAAGAATGTCCAAGAACCCAAAATTGAAATTTTGTGTAGTGTTTGCCAAACTCTATGACACTCAACTTATGAATGCCCAATTTTTAAGGAAGAGTCCCATGAACAGGTGAAATACACAAATCAATTAGACTAAGTGAGAAAGCCATTTCCATCCCCATATTCTAACTTATACAATTCACAATGGAGAAACCATTCCAATTTCAGTTAGAGAAATAATCAACCACAACAACAATTTCAACAACAACCACTTCCACCACAAAACTCTCAAAGTAGTCCACCATTTCCACAACATTCTCAAAATCCACAATTTTTATCAAATTCTCAAAATTTTCAAAGGCCTCCACAAAATTTTTTTGCAAATCTCCAATCTCAAGTCAAAACTCTTGAAGACACTTTACAATCTTTCATTCAAGCTCAAAAATCATTCATTCAAAAACAGAAAGTTCATAACACTTGTACTTCTCAAGACATTCATGAAATTAAAGAATCCATTTCTAAACTCACTTCTTCCCTGCGTATTCATGAAAAAGGCAAATTTCCTACTCAACCTATACATTATCCATATGCAAATAAAGTTGCCTCTTCTAGTTCACAATCACAACAAGAAACTATTAATTTTGTCACAACTCTTCGAAGTGGAAAAGCTGTTGATAAAACTAATCTTTCAAAAGATCAGAAGGTCAATTCGACTTTGAAAAGTGATGATAAAATTAATAGTGATGACGAAAATTTTGAAAAAGAAAAGAGTGTTTTGAATGAAAAATTTGTTCCAAAGGTTCCATCTCCTCAAGCTTTGCTTTCAAAAGAGAATTCTAACAAAAATGCAAAAATTTTTAAACTGTTCAAACAAGTCAAAATTAACATTCCACTTTTAGATGTAATCAAGCAAGTCCCATCTCATGCTAAATTTTTGAACGATTGTTGTACAATTAAAAGAAAGCATAATGTGACTAAAACTGCATTTTTTGCTGAGAATGTTAGTTCCATCATTTAACATGATTCATCATTGAAATACAAAGATCCTAGTTGTTCCACAATTTCTTATATCATAGGAAGTACTAAAATTGAACATGCTTTGTTAGACCTTGGCGCTAGTGCCAATCTATTACCTTATTCCATCTAGCAACAATTAGGTTTTGGTGATCTAAAGCCAACTTCTATCACATTTCAATCAACTGATCGATCTGTAAAAATTCTGAGAGGTGTTGTTGAGTATATGTTAGTCCAAATTGATAAATTTTACTACCCCGTAGATTTTATTGTTTTGGATACACAGCCTATCGCAAATTCAAATGTTCAAATTCTTGTCATTTTCGGTCATCCAGTTCTTGCAACTTCTAATGCTTTAATTAATTATAGAAATGGAATACTAAAATTTTCTTTTGGGAATATGACTTCAGAATTCAACATTTTTAACATGGCACAAACACCCCTCTGGAAAGTGCGAAGTGAACTTTGTTGAGAGCAATACTTCTGCAACGTTTGTTGATCCTTTGACTAATTTGGCTAATTCTTTTGATTTGAATGTTCCACCCAAAGTTGATAACCATCATATGAAAGTTTTTGTTGACCAACCTCTTGAAGTTGAAAATTCAAGTTTTGAACCTCAATGTGAAATGAAGTTTTTGAAGAAGAACCCGAGGATGAGGTAATGGGTGACACTATAGATGATCTCATGTATGATCTCATGGATCAAGAAGAATTTTAGGAATGGTTCTTTGTAGCTGCTGGCAACTTAACTTTTTGAGAGTACTATCTTTTGGGAGGGTTCAGAGCAACTCTTCCAACAGCCATCAACATTGACGATTCCGATTCCAATTCTGAAACTGAAATCATAGTTATAGATTAATGTTTGTATAGTTTTTATGTTTTTGTTTTTTTTTTTTTTGTATCTTTATTTTCTTTGTTTTGCCTAAAAATCAGAAAAATAATTTCAAAAATTCATTAACATGGCAGAAATTATGGAAGTTATAATCAACATGATTAGTTGGTATTTTTGGATCAACGGCCTCTAGAAACGCATTTTAATAAAATGATTTTCAATGAATTTTTTTGAATTTTAGACTTTGTAAATAAATAAAAAAATAAAAATTGAAAAAAATTCAAAAACACAAAAATATTTTCCTTTTTTAGTAATTTGTTAGGTTACTTTTCTTTTAGCCCATTTCAGTTTAGCCCATTATTGATGTATATTATGTCACAAGCCTTTGTACAGTCTTCCTTGTGTCTAAATAGTAATCCACTCGTTGTCTATAAAATCTGTTACTGTGCATTTAAGCTCAAAAATTTTTGTTCTTTCTCTTTCTAAATTTCTCATTTTCTCTTTAACTCTTGAATTTTCTCTGTCTTTTTGTTAAAATTCCTAGAAATTCTCTAAAACTCTTTCAAAGTTCTTCGATCTTTCAAACACTTTTTCCAAAAAATCTTCAATCTCCTTTTCTTCTGCTTCCACAAAAATCTCCCCAATTCTCTCTCAAACTCTCTCTTGAAGTTTTCAATTCACTCTTAAGAATCTCAATTTCTTAATCACGGATATGAAATATGAGCACGTAAAGCTATATTTCCCTTCACTTTCTCAAGAAGAAATTAGAAAGAAGTACAAAACTAGAGTCACTCATCTTTGGGTACTTTCACATTTTAAACTTCCTACTAATATCAAGATGTACATAGAGGGTCTTGTTCATCCAAGTGATGTAAATAATGTAGGATTGTCGTGTATGGGTATGTTAGAAAAAGAAGAGGTCGTCGTATGGAATTAAAATGTCATAAATGTTCTCGTCAAACTTATTCTAGAAAATGTCCTTCACGTGGTCTCGTATCTAGAAATAGAGATGATAAAATTCAGTTTTGTAAAAATGGTCTTAGGAATGAGAACTTCGAAGATCTCCGAGTTTCTCTTTAGTTCCATCCAAGTGGATATGTTTGAGGGGCTATGAAACAACTCTAGTCTTAATTTCATGGAGAAAAGGAACGTCTTGGGAATCTAACGTTAAAACACCCAACTGTTCTATTTGTGAGAATGTTAGATGGAAAACAAACTCAAGATCCTTCTACTTTAGAACAAGGTCTACAAAGTATTTTTCTTTGTTTCTTTGTATGTCTATCTCTTAAAAAAATCATAAACAAATAATAAAAAAAATGTTGAAAATTTATCCGAGATATGATCATTGTTTTAACGAAAAATCATCAGAACGGTTGAGTAACGAAATTTTTAGAAACGCATTTTGATGAACAAAAGTTTTCTTTAACTTATTCTCGAATAAAATTTCATCAACAAAAAGATTTTTATTTTTGTGTGATTTATATAGTAGTTGTTTAATAACTGTGATTGTACTGTTTATCTTATAATAATAATATTTTGACTTTTATTCTTTTGTTAGATGCATAATTTTCTTCGGTAGGTATTTTATGTGTCGTGTGACATAAACTTTGCTTCGATTTTTAAAATTTAGTCCCATTTATCAAAAGTTGTACAATATTGTCTAGTTTGTCAAAAGGTAAATAGTTTTGTTAGGTAAAATTTTTTAAAAAGCTCTGCAGTTGTGTCACATTTATCTATCAGTCCTTACCTGTCATCATAGCTGTCTTTACTTAATTGTACCAAACGTTCTCTTTAGGTGTGTATAAAATCCCTTTAGTTCTTAAGTTTTCCTTCAAGCTGATATATAAGATAGAGTCAGTCTTAAAAAAAAAAGAGTCTTAGTCTTAGTAATTATAATGGATTCCTCGTCCTAGTCATCTTTAAAGTACAACAATATCTGTGCGTTTTGCGGTTCTAAATCAGGAAAAGGTATTGATTACATTGAAGTTGCATTTCATTTAGGTTTTGTCTTGGTTAAGAAAAACATAAATCTTGTTTATAGAGGAGGTAGTCAAGGTTTAATGGGTACTGTTGCTACGGGAAGTCCTTCTAGAGGCACTAGAGCTTTATGTATTATTCTAGGTGTCTTCGCTCAAAGTCGTTTATGTGGTCCTAACATTGGTGTTGAAAAAATAGTTACAGGTATCCCTGAGCGAACAACAGACGTGGAGTTTGCTGCTGATGCTTTCATTGCATTACCTGGAGGTTTAAAAACTCTAGAAGAAATTTTTGCCATTGCTAGTTGGAAATTGTTAAGACTACACTCTAAACTTGTTGGCTTGTTAAATATAAATGGTTACTTTGACAATTTGCTTAGTTTTCTAGATCGTGTTGTGGAACAAAGGTTTCTTGAGGAGTCTGGAAGAAAGATTTTTATCTCTGCCCCTACTATAGAAGAATTGTTTAAAAAAATGCAAGTCATTGATCCCGAGGCAGACACTGCAACATGAAAGTTCTGTAGAAAATGCAAACGAAATTTGGATCTTTCTCTCTAAACTCTATCTCTTTTAGTTTTACTTACAGCATTATTGTTATGTTTTTGTTTTTGAATAACCGCTCTTGTAAATATATGTTGTTACTCTTCCTGCTTAATTTTGTTAAACATTGGAAACAATGTTCAATTTAGGTTGGGGGGAGAGGGTTGTGTCAAATTTTTTATTTTTTTTTTATTAAAGCTAGGACAGTTGTAAAAAACCAAGCGAAAAAAAACATAAAAGGTGTGCTGTTTGTAAAACTTTAAGATTCAAGTGTTCCTAGGTCGAGATGGCTGAGTGAAGGATTTGTCTTGAAACTTGTCTCGATAATGGTTTGAAAATAAAGTCCTTTGTGTTTCATCTTTGCATTTTTCTTCTTGTGTAGCATGCAAGTTTGAAGGTGGCTGAGGTAAGGAATACTTAACGTTCTTGAAACACATCTTCACCTTGGTAGAAATAGCCGAGTAATAGAGTGACTAACATTCTTGAAACGTATTTCTACATGATTGTAAAAACTGTGTTTGCATTGCATCTAATTGTTAAAAAAGTTTCAAAAATTGAAAATTTTCAAATATCTAAAATATATATTTTTTTCGGTGATTTGCATCTTGTCGAATGAGACTAGAAAATTATATCTATGTCAAACCGAAAAAGACTAGAAATTTTGGAAGTTTGTAATTATTTTTGTATGTTTTATTGTTAAATAAATATTTTTAATATTTTTGTAAATATTATGTTTGTAAAATAATTAATTTTAATGTGTCTTTGAATTTTAGATTTGAAATCTGGAGGAAAAACAGAGCAAAACGGCGCCAAAACAGACAAAATCGGACAACAAATGATCAAGAAATTTAAGAAAAAAAATTCAAATTTCAAAATTAATGGGACATGTGGTGAGATGTAGACCGTTGGATTCACTGCCAAATCGATCCAAGCCGTCCACGTGTCATGACATCAACAGCTCGTCAACGTGGCATTAGTGGTGGAATTCACGCACCGTAGTCTATTTGGAATGTGAAACACACGCGCCGACAAGTCTCATGCACGTCAGAGGGTAATTCAGACAACGTTGGATCGCTTGTAGTTGTGTTCATGTGTTTTTGTCTTTTCATCTGTTAGATCTACATACTCAAACTAATCCAATGGCCAACCCCTCTGGGCCTAATTTGTGTGCATTCTTCGACCGTTGGATCTGTGTTCAATGACCATGATCGTTTCGTTTCAGTGTTGTTAGCTGTTGCGCAGCAGCGGATCCCAAAAGAAAATTTGCACTCCCCAGGAAAGAATCTCATGTTGAAAAATTAAGGAAAATATAATGATGCTTTGAATTTTTTTCAACGAATGCTACAGTTGTAAATAGTAAAATTTAGCCTTATAAATAACGAGGCTCTTTGCCTTGGTTGAGCATCCCACTTTGCAGTGTAAAGCACTGCTCTATAAATAGCTAATTTTTAATATTTTCGTTTTTATTTCAGTTTTTGGTCTAGTTTCTTATAAAATATTTTTTAGTTTATGTTGTAAAAATTATGTTCAATAATATCAATCGTATTTTATTAAATAAGTTTTTCTAAATACCATTTTAGCTAAGGAGAGAGGGGAAAATTCTGGTAAAATTACCTTAAATATTTTTTGTTTTTCTTAGTTTTCTAAGCAATTATAATGCCAAAATATTTTTTTATAGAACTTAGGATTTCAATATTTTCTAAGCTGGAACTTCGCCAAAATTATAGTTTTAATATATTGACGACATGGACTGGCACGGATAATGCTTGAGAGGACCATGATTACTTGTAGATAGAGAATGGCTCGGTAAATGCTTAACTTACTATCTTAGGTTTTATTTTAGTTAAGTTATGTTAAAATGCTGCTTATTTATTATGTTGTGTTTTTGCTACATTATAGACTTGGAATGGCACAATAAACGCTTGGTAACTCTTGATTTATTGTTGACAAAGAATGGCATAGTGTATACTTAAGCCAACTAATAAATGAAAAGAAAAACTAAAATGTATTTAAGATAATTGCCAAAACGAAACCTTTAAACCTCAGCCTTATTATTATTGCTGTTTTACTTCTTTAAATTGCCATTGTTATTATTGTTACTCTGCTTAAGTTATTTTAAATTGTCTGTATTTCTTCTTATTAAAGTTCCAAATTATGAGGGCTGAGGTTATTTTAAATATAAAAAGACAGGAATATAAAATATTTATTATAACTTCTTCGTTCCAAATTACCATAGTACATATCTTAGGTTCCAAATTAAAGTTCCAAGTTATTTTAAATTGTCTGCATTTCTTGTTATTAAGTTATTTCTTGTTATTAAAAATATGAAAATAATGTAAATATATTCTGTAAATAAAAAAATATTAATCCTCATATTTTTCAGCTTAAATAAAAAGAAAAAAGTTAATTTAATATATGTACTAGAACTGAATAAAATCATTTCTTGTGGGTTTGACCTTGGATTCACTGAGTAAGTATTACTTGAGACAACCTTATACTTGGGGTTATTTTAGAGTACGTTAATAGACGCGAGACCAAGTTTTTGGCGCCGTTGTCGGGGAACGGTATTGCTCTCAGTGCAGTATAATATTGTATAATATATTTTCTTTTTCTTTTTCTTTTATATATTACTAACTTTTCTATTTTATTTGTTTTCTTTTGTTAATATTTTTTTGTTTTGCAGATGTTAAGTACTGTTTACGTAGAAATCTACGTATGTTTTCTATAAGTTGCTATTTGTGTAATAGTAGTTACTATTCACGCTATTTACTATTCGCGTCACTATTTTACTATTAAAAAAATTCAAAAAAAAATTCTTAAAAATCATAAAAATTTTATTTTCTTTCCTTTTCTTTGTAAAATATTTATTTTGCTAGTTTTAGGTTTTTGCCCTAGAAATAAAACTTCATAAAATTTTAGATTAGGTTTTTCATAATACTTAATAAATAAATTGTGTTTTTGTGAAAAGTATTTTTTGAGAAAGTTTTGTTCAAGAGCTGGTACTAATTTGAAATTCTTTCCCATAACCAGTTCACTTTTGGAGATTCTCCAAACACCAGTCATTCTAGGAACATTGTTCCGTCATGGAGATTGGTTTTTGAGAAGCCTTAGCACCACCAATCTTTCCTGGAGACATTCTTGAAAAATACAATTCGTAAATTCTGCAAAATCAATAAGTTAAATACTTTTCATTCACTACTTTACTCTCCCTAAGTAAAGAAAAGCTTAGTTTTTGTCTATAACATATTGCAAGTATTTAAATAATTTGTATACCAGTTTAGTTTCATGAGTCTAAAAATCATAGGTTAGTTAGGAAAAGTTTAGAACCTCTATTAGTCTTTATTGTGTTTTCAAATTCACCAAACATGGCTGATGATGAAAGTCTTCATAATGTAAATATCAGTAATCAACAAATCATCAATCCTGTTGTTTGTTCAATGAGAGATTATTTTCAACCACCCCGTGAATCCACTCCATCATGTTTGGTTTTTCCTCTCAATGCCTATCACTTTAGATTTAAACCGAGAATGATCAACTTGGTTCCCAATTTTCATGGCTTAGAATTTGAAAACCCATATTTGCACCTTAGACAGTTTGAAGATATTTGTGCTACCTTCACTGACCAGGAAGTTTTAAATGAAATTGTTAAACTTAAGCTTTTTCCTTTTTCTTTAAAATACAAAGCTAAAACTTGGCTTACTTCTTTAAACCTAGGTCAATAGGTACATGGCAAGAAATGCAAATTGAGGCTCTGAAAAAATTCTTTCCAACTCATAAAACCAATATTTTGAAAAAACAAATTCAAAATTTTTCCCAAAATGCAAAGGAAGTCTATTTTCAATGTTGGGAACGAGTTGAATTCTTGCCCACATCATGGTTTTGAAAAATGGCATTACATTAGTTTTTTTTATGAAGGTTTAACTCTCAAAGCCCCGTCAATTTGTTGAAACAATGTGTAATAGAGAATTCCTTGATAAAGAACTTGATGAAGTGTTAGATTTTCTTGATAATTTGGCTAAAAACTCTCAATATTGGCAACATAGTAATTTTGAAGGCTCAATTAGAGCTAATCTTGCTAATGTTCGAAGAGGTGTCCATCAACTTAGTTAAGAAAATGATCTAAATGCTAGAATTGCATGTTTGGCTAAAAAGATTGAAGCCCTAGAATGCAGGAATGTCCAAGAACCCAAAATTTAAATTTTGTGTAGTGTTTGCTAAACTCTAGGACACTTAACTTATAAATGCTCAATTTTTAAGGAAGAGTCCCATGAATAGGTGAATTACACAAATCATTTAGACCTACCTAGAAAGCTATTTCCATTTCCACATTCTGACACGTACAATTTACATTGGAGAAACCATCCCAATTTTAGTTCGAGAAATGATCAACCACAACAACAATTTCAACAACAACCACTTCCACCACAAAACTCTCAAAGTCATCCACCATTTCCACAACATTCTCAAAATATACAATTTCCATCAACTTCTCAAAATTTTCAAAGGCCTCCACAAAATTTTTCTTTAAATCTCTAATCTCGAGTCAAAACTCTTGAAGACACTTTGCAATCTTTCATTCAAGCTCAAAAATCATTCATTCAAAAACAAGAAGTTCATAACACTCGTACTTCTCAAGACATTCATGAAATTAAAGAATCCATTTCTAAACTCACTTCTTCTCTTAGCTGTCAAGAAAAAGGCAAATTTCTTGCTCAACCTATACATTATCTATCTGCAAATGAAGTTGCCGCTTCTAGTTTACAATCACAACAAGAAACTATTAATTTTGTCACAACTCTTCACAGTTGAAAAGTTGTTGACAAAACTAATCTTTCAAAAGATCAGAAAGTTAATTCAATTTTGAAAAGTCATGATAAAATTAATAGTGATGAGGAAAATTTTGGAAAAGAAAATAGTGTTTCAAAGGAAAAATTTATTACAAAGGTTCCATTTCCTCAAGTTTTGCTTTCAAAAGAGAAATCTAACAAAAATGCTGAAATTTTTGAATGTTCAAACAAGTCAAAATTAACATTCCAGTTTTAGATGCAATCAAACAAGTCCCATCTTATGTAAATTTTTGAAAGATTGTTGTACGATTAAAAGAAAGCATAATGTGACTAAAACTGCATTTTTAGCTGAGAATGTTAGTTCCATGGTTCAACATGATTCATCATTGAAATACAAAGATCTCGTTTGTCCCACAATTTCTTGTATCATAGGAAATACTCAAATTGAACATCCTTTGTTAGAACTTAGTGCTAGTGTCAATCTTTTACCTTATTCTGTTTATCAGCAATTAGGTTTAGAAGAACTAAAGCCAACTTCTATCACACTTCAATTAGCTGATCGATCTGTAAAAATTTCGAGAGGTGTTGTTGAGGATGTGTTAATCCAAATTGATAAATTTTATTGCCTAGTAGATTTTATTGTTTTGGATACACAGCCTGTTGCAAATTCTAATGTTCAAATTCTTATCATTTTAGGTCGTCCATTTTTAACAACTTTTAATGCTTTAATTAATTCTAGAAATGGAATACTAAAATTGTCTTTTGGTAATATGACTTCAGAATTCAACGTTTTTAACATGGCATAATCACCCTTTGGAAAGTGCGATGTGAACTTTGCTGAGAGTAGTGTTTCTGGAACTTTTGTTGATCCTTTGGCTAATTTGGCTAATTCTTTTGATTCGAATGTTCCACCCAAAGTTGATAACCATCTTGTGAATGCTTTTGTTGACCAACCTTTTGAAGCTAAAAATTCAAGTTTTGAACCTAAATGTGAAAATGAAGTTTTTGAAGAAGGACCCGAGGATGAGGTAATGGGTGACACTATGGATGATCTCATGTATGATCTCATGGATGAAGAAGAATTTCAGCTAAGTTTCTTTGTAACAGCTTGCAACTTAACTTTTTGGGAGTGCTATTTTCTGGGAAGGTTCAGAGCAACTCTTCCAACAGTCATCAACATTGACGATTTAGATTTCGACTTTGAAACTGAAATCATAGTTATAGATTAATGTTTGTATTGTTTTTATATTTTTGTTTTTGTTTTTGTCTCTTTATTTTCTTTCTTTTTCCTAAAAATAAGAAAAATAATTTCAAAAATTCATTAAAATGACAGAAATTATGGAGGTTATAATCAACATGATTAGTTGGTATTTTTGTATCAATAGCCTCTAGAAAAGCATTTTAATGAAATGATTTTCAATGAATTTTTCTAGATTTTAGACTTTTGTAAATAATTAAAAAAAAACATAAAAATTGAAACATTCAAAAACACAAAAATATTTTCATTTCTTAGTAATCTATTAGGTTACTTTTCTTTAGCCCATTTTAGTTTAGCCCATTATTGATGTGTATTGTGTCGCATGTGTCTATACAGTCTTTCCTGTTTCTAAATAGTAATTCACCTCTTGTCTATAAAATCCGTTACTAAGCATTTAAGCTCAAAAATCTTTGTTCTTTCCCTCTCTAAATTTCTTGTTTTCTCTCTAACTCTCGAATTCTCTTTGTCTTCTTGCTAAAATTCCTAGCAATTCTTCAAAACTCTTTCAAACTTTTTTTTTAGAAAATCTTCAATCTCCTTTTCTTCTGCTTCTACAAAAAAATCTCCCCAATTGTCTCTCAAACTCGCTCTTAAAGCTTTCAATTCACTCTCAAGAATCTCAATTTCTTAATCATGGATCCGAAACATGAGCACTTAAAGAAATATTTTCCTTCACTTTCTCAAAAAGAAATCAGAAAGAAGTATAAAACTAGAGTCACTCGTCTTTGGGTACTTTCACGTTTTAAACTTCCTATGATATCAAGATGTACATAGAAGGTCTTCCTCATCCAAGTGATGTAAATAATATAGGTTTGCCCTATATGGGACAAGTCTGTATGCTAGAAAAAGAAGAGCTCATTGTATAGAATCAAAATGTCATAAATGTTCTTGTCAAACTTGTTCTAAAAAATATCCTTCACTTGGTCTCATAACTAGAAATTGAGAAGATAAAATTCAGTTCTGTAAAAATGGTCTTAGGAATGATAACTTAGAAGATCTCTGAGTTTTTCTTGATTTCTATCCAAGTGGATATGTTTGGGGGGCTATGAAACAACTCTAGCCTCAATTTCATGCAGAAAAGGAACGTCTTAGGAATCTAATGCTAAAAGACCAAACTATTTAGTTTGCAAGAATGTTAGATGGAAAACAAACTCAAGGTCCTTCTACTTTAGAACAAGGTCTGTAAAGTATTTTTCTTTATTTCTT
>CAMOHE010055591.1:92912-122626 GCA_946598075.1 Artocarpus hirsutus
TATATTCTGTAAATAAAAAAAATATTAATCCTCATATTTTTCAACTTAAATAAAAACAAAAAGTTAATATAATATATGTATTAGAACTGAATAAAATCTTTCCCTGTGGATTCGACCTCAGATTCACCGAGTAAATATTACTTGAGACAACCTTATACTTGGGGTTATTTTAGAAGATCTCTCAGTTTTTCTTGAGTTCTATCCAAGTGGATATGTTTGGGGGGCTATGAAACAACTCTAGCCTCAATTTCATGCAGAAAAGGAACGTCTTAGGAATCTGATGCTAAAAGACCAAACTAATTAGTTTGCAAGAATGTTATATGGAAAACAAACTCAAGATCCTTCTACTTTAGAACAAGGTCTGTAAAGTATTTTTCTTTATTTCTTTATATGTCTGTCTCCTAAAAAAATCATAAAAAATTAAAAAAAATGTTGAAAATTTATTCGAGATATGATCATGGTTTTAACAAAAAATCATTAGAACGGCTGAGTAACGAAATTTCTGGAAACACGTTTTGATGAACATAAGTTCTCTTTAACTCATTCTCGAATAAATTTCATCAACAAAAAGATTTTCATTTTTGTGTGATGTTTAATAATTGTGATTGTACTATTCATCTTTTAATAATAATATTTTGACTTTTCTTCTTTTGTCAGATGCATAATTTTCTTCTGTAGGTATCTTATGAGATAAGCTTTGCTTCGATTTTTAAAATTTAGTCCCATTTGTCAAAAGTTGTACAATAAAGTCTAGTTTGTCAAAAGCTAAATAGTTTTGTCAAATAAAAATTTTCAAAAAGATCTGTAGTTGTGTCACATTTATCTACTTGTCATTATTTGTCATCATAGCTGTCTTTACCTAATTATACCTAATGTTCTCCTTAGGTGTGTATAAAATCACTTTAGTTCTTAAGTTTTCCTTAGAGCATATTTGTAAGATAGAGTCAGTCTAAGAAAAAAGAGTCTTAGTCTTTGTAATTATTATGGATTCCTCATCCCAATCAACTCTAAAGTTCAACAATATTTGTGTATTTTGCGGTTCTAAATCAGGAAAAGGTATTGACTACATAGAAACTGCATTTCATTGAGGTTTTGTCTTGGCTAAGAAAAAGATAAATCTTGTCTATGGAGGAGGTAGTCTAGGTTTAATGGGTACTATTGCTGCTAGAAGTCATTCTGGAGGTTCTAGAGCTTTAGGTATTATTCCAGGTGTCTTCGCTCAAAGTCGTTTATGTGGTCCTACCATTGGTGCTGAAAAAATAGTTACAGGTATCCTTGAGCGAATAAAAGACATGGAGTTTGCTTTTGATGCTTTCATTACTCTACTTGGAGGTTTAGGAACTCTAGAAGAACTTTTTGCCATTGCTAGTTAGAAATTATTAGGACTACACTCTAAACCTATTGGCTTGTTAAATATAAATGGTTACTTTGACAGTTTGCTTAGTTTTTTAGATCTTGCTGTGGAACAAAAGTTTCTTGAGGAGTTTAGAAGAAAGATTTTTATCTCTGCCCCTACTGTAGAAGAATTGCTCAAAAAAATACAAGTCATTGATCCCGAGGCAGACACTACAACATCAAAGTTCTGCGGAAAACACAAATGAGATTTGGATCTTTCTCTCTAAACTCTATCTCTTTTAGTTTTACTTATAGTATTATTGTTATGTTTTTGTTTTTGAATAACCGCTCTTGTAAATATATATTGTTACTCTTCCTACTTAATCTTGTTAAACATTGGGAACAGTGTTCAATTGAGGTTAGGGGAAGAGGCTTGTGTCTTTTTTTTTTTTTGTGATTGAAACTGGGACTAGTTTTAAAAAACCAAGCGAAAAAAAAAAATAAAAGGCATGTTGTTTGTAAGACTTTAAGATTCAAGTGTTCCTAGGTCGAGATGGCTGAGCGAAGGATTTGTCTTGAAACACGTCTCAATAATGGTTCAAAAATGAAGTTCTTTTATGTTTGTAAATTTTCATCTTTGCATTTTTCTTCTTGTGTAGCATGCAAGTTTGAAGATGGCTAAGGTAAGGAATACTTAACGTTCTTGAAACGCATCTTCACCTTGGTAGAAATAGTTGAGTAATAGAGTGACTAGCATTCTTGAAACGTATTTCTACATGATTGTAAAAACTATGTGTTTGCATTACATCTAATTGTTAAAAAAAATTAAAAAATAAAAATGAAATAAAATAATTTCAAAAATATAAAAATATATATATTTTTTGGTGATTTGCCTCCTGTCTAATGACGATATCATGATTATAGCATTTTCATGACTTAACGTAAATTTTAAATATTATTTAAGTTTATGTTAGTTTCTTTAGTCTGCCTTATATTTAGGTTGAAATTTTCCCAAAATTTGAACACTCAATCTTGCACTATGATCTGTTATATTAATTTAGAGACTATTTATGTTAATATAATTTGGTTTATTTTTATAAAATCTTATAACTTGTTCAAATCCCTCTTGAGGCGAAATCCTAGATAACACTAAGTTATAGATATAATTTAAGCCATCTTTAGAACGTTTAATTCTTTCAAGCCTAGCTAAAAATATTTTATATCCCTAGTTACCCCGTTGTGCTTAATATTCTATTTTCTTCGTTAGCCATATATTTAGCTTAGCCTTTTTAATAAATTCATAATGCTTTTCTTTTACCTTTCACTCATAAGGCATTTGTTCTTTCTAGTGTAATCGGGTTTATGCCAATATTATGGAAGGTTGGGATGGAATAAGAATATTTGTTACATTTGTAATTTTATTTGGTTTTTAAGTTTGTTATGTTGAAAATCTTCATTTATTTTGTATTTTAGTAAAAAATAAAAAAATAAAAAAAATAAAAAAAGAAAGTTAAATAAAAAGTGGTTGACAAAGAAAATTTCATTTCAAGTTCAGGATTGTAAACTTTGGGAATTAGATTATACATTTTAAAGGTTCAAAATTTTTGTAAGTGTCTCATGGGTGAACTGAGCCTCAAATATATCTTCCATCCTATCTTTAACCCAAGCCTTACATTACAAGCTAAATAAAGTCTTAAAGGTCTTTAACAAGGTGTTATTCTACATTAGTGGAAAGAGGGATGAAAAACAAATTTATAAGAATTTATATAAATAAATTAGGTTATATTAATGTAAATTTATCTGGTTAATATGCATTGATTAGTAATAGAAATTCACATACTCAAGGGAAAATTCATCTTAAATATTTGACATATTCTAGAACTGAATCATAACTTAACTAGTATTTACATTTTTACTTTGAGGCATGAAAATGAGATAATCCCTAAGGAAAATTAGTAAGGAATTACCAACCTTTCAAAAATCAAAATCTTTAGTCTGTTTTAAGTTTTATCTCTTTAATTGCTCGAGACTAGCAATAAGCTGGTTGGGGGGTGTGATGAGACTTAAAAAATGCACTTTTTCATAAGGTTAAAATCAATCATTTTGTATTAATATTTCTCACAAAACTCTTAATTACAGCAATTTAGTAATAAACAGTGTTTTTGTGTCTTAGTGTTAAAATGTGTTTTTAGTGTTATTTTATGTTTAATAATATTTTCGGTAATTTTTAGAATAGTTTCTATGTGGTAAATATATGTTCAATTTGTGAATAATCAAAACCATAAAAATAATGTTGTGTATTTTATTTTGAGTCTTAATGTGTTTGGTAGTGTGTTTTAAGTTTGTAAATATGTTCTATTACATTCTTAGTAATTTTAAAAAATATTTTTTGAAGTTTTAAAAATTATATCTATGTCAAACCGAAAGAGAGTAGAAATTTTAAAAGTTTGTAATTATTTTTGTGTGTTTAAATATTAAATAAATATTTTAAATATTTTTGTAAATATTATGTTTGTAAAATAATTAATGTTAATGTGTCTTTGAATTTTAGATTTGAAATTTGAAGGAAAAACAGAGCAAAACGACACCGAAATAGACAAAATCAGACAACAAATGATCAAGAAATTCAAGAAAAAAATTCAAATTTCAAAATTAATGGAACATGTGGCAAGATTTAGATCATCGGATTCACTGCCAAATCGATCTAAGCCATCTATGTCTCACGACATCAGCAGCTCATTAGCGTCGTATCAGTGGTGGAATCCATGCATTGCAGTCTGTTTGGTGCGTGAAACACATGCTCCGACAAGTCTCACACACGTCAAAAGGTAATTTAGACAGCATTGGATCGCCTGCGGTCGTGTCCACATGTTTTCGTCCTTTCGTCCATTAGATTTGCATACTTATTGTGTGCGTTCTTTGATCGTTGGATCTATGTTCAACGATCACGATCGATCCGTTTCAGTGCTACCAGTCAGCAGATCCCAAATGAAAATGTGCACTCCCTAGGAAAAAATCTTGCGTTGAAAAATTGAGGAAAATTTAATAATGATTTGAATTTTTTACAACGAATGCTACAGTTGTAAATAGTAAAATTCAGCCATATAAACATTGAGGCTCTTCATCTCAATTAAGCATCCCACTTCATGGTGTAAAGCACTGCTGTATAAATAGTTAATTTTTAATATTTTTGTTTTTATTTTAGTTTTTAGTCTAGTTTCTTGTAAAATATTTCCCAGTTTATGTTGTCAAAATTATGTTCAATAATATCAGTCATATTTTATTAAATATTTTTTCTAAATACCTTTTTAGTTGAAGAGAGAGGGGAAAATTCTAGCAAAATTACTTTAAATATTTTTAGTTTTTCTTAGCTTTCTAAGCAGTTGTAATGCCAAAATATTTTCTTAAAACACTTTGGATTTCAATATTTTCTTAGCTAGAACTCTGCCAAAATTACAGTTTTGATTTATTGACGACATAGACTGGCACGGATAATGCTTAGGAGGACCTTGATTACTCGTAAACAGAATATGGCTCGGTAAATGCTTAACTTACTATCTTGGTTGTTATTTTAGTTAAGTTATGTTGAAATGCTACCTATTTATTACGTTGTGTTTTTGCTACATTATAGACATGAAATGGCACAGTAAATGCTTAGTAACTCTTGATTTATTGTCGACATAGGATGGCATAGTGTATACATAAACCAACTAATAAGTAAAAAGAAAAACCAAAATATATTTAAGATAATTGCTAGAATAGAACCTTTAGACCTCAGCCCTGTTATTATTGCTATTTTACCTTTTTAAATTGCTGTTGTTATTATTGTTACTCTGTTTAAGTTATTTTAAATTGTTTGCATTTCTTGTTATTAAAGTCCAAATTATCAAAATCTGAAAAATGAAAAATGTTGTAAAAATATGTAAATAATGTAAATATATTCTATAAATAAAAAAAATATTAATCCTCATATTTTTCAACTTAAATAAAAAGAAAAAGTTAATATAATATATGTATTGGAACTGAATAAAATCCTTCCCTATGGGTTCGACCTCGAATTCACCAAGTAAGTATTACTTGAGACAACCTTATACTTGGGATTATTTTAGAGTGTGTTAATAGATGCGAGACCAAGTTTTATAAATAGTTAAAATTTGTGCCTATAAATACCAGGCATCAGCCTGGTTCTCGTCACCCATTTAGGCCATTTGGCCCTTCTTCTTCTCCCTCTTCTTCTTTTTCCATTCTCTTCTTTTCTTATTTTTATCGCCTTGGGTAAAATAAAATAAAATAATGTCTAAATTAGTGTAGAAAGTCAAGTGAGGCAAAGAGATAATCTTGTATGCATAGTACTTTGGTATGGATTTTAACTCTATATCTATACTGTGATGCTTATATTTTGTGGAGTAAATTATATCTTTATGTTTTTAATAGTTATTGTTAATATTGTTATACTGCCCAATTATTGCATAAATTCAGTCATGCTTTCTTTATGTAAGTTAATTATGTTGCATAATTAATATTAATAATACTAAAGTCATGCTCATTTATTAATTTGAGTTTTTGTTGCATTATAGACATGGACTGACATAGTAAATGCTTGGTAATACTTGATTTATTGTAGACAAAGGATAGTATAGTGTATTCTTAAACCAATTAATAAGTCGAGGTGCTGCTGAAATTAATGCAATAATTTATTCCATTAAAATATAATAATTTTGATTTGCTATTATCTTTTCTATCTTAAAATTATGTTAATTATAATTGAGTAATAGCGGTTATAGTTTTCATAATTAGTGCACCAATGATTATTTTGCTAGTTTTTATAGGAAAACTCTTACTATATTATGGTTGGCCATATTGTCGCTCTCAGTTGACTTATAAAATTAGTAAAATGTGCTTACAATTAATGAGAAAAGATAAAATAATTCAAATATCTAGATAATTATTAATTAGAGTTTAAAATTCCATACTAATTGCGAAACATATAAAGGATTCTCAAAGCTTCACCACTTTAATTTTATGTTTTAAATTTTGAATAATGAAAAAAAATCACAAAAATATTTCTTTTATTTTAAACTTTGTTTTGAAAATCCGCTTGCCTTTTTGAACGTTTGTTTTTAACAATCCTTGAGTTATAAATTTTTTATCTCCCTATGGATACGACAACTTTTCTATACTACAAATGTCCGCCATTTAAGAAGAAACATTTTAGCGCGTTACCCCTTGGTATTTTAGCATAAGTATTTTTCACACATTTTCACTTTGGTATTTGACTCTGATATGAATTTTGAGACTATATCGGATAAGGACTAGCCTCAATCTAGCCTCTATATAAAGAAAATAATTTTCTATTGTTTCTTAGATCACTTAAGAGATTTAGAGAAAAGTATTTTGCTGAGAAGACTCTGAAACTCCTATAAAGCTATTGTTCAATATTCCAAACGTTAGCTCTTTTTTTTCTCAAATGGTTGGAATGAGAAGTTACTTGAAGAAAGACTAAATGACATACCACCACCTGCATTCCTACCATGGAAAGAGAATAGCAAGGAAGTTCAGTTAATTGAGGCCTTACTAGTAGATTTCTCTCATTGCAATTCCTATAGTTTTCCTATCTGCTATGAGGTATGAAAGATCTTTTATTAATTTATATATATAGAATGTCTAACTTGTTTTTGGAAAAATATTTTTAACTAAAGATTTTTAAAATCCGCTTTGTACTTTTTTCTAATAGTATCCACGGTCATAAGTAATAAAGTGTATAAGAGTACAGATTCATTCCCACGAGGATTGTGTTTAATTTTCATTACGTATAGAAATAGATTAGACTCTAGAATTATTTGGATAGAAGATTAAAAAGAAAATAAAACAAAACTAATAAATCATTTGGACAATCGAATTAAAAATAAAATGAAAATAAAACAAATGAAAATGAAAGCTAAAATTAAATGAAACGATACTATTTCATCAAGTTTCTATTATGGTCGATAATTGCCTAAATTAATGATGAATTAATCTCTCCAATTTATTAGCATAGAATATTAATGTATCTCAATTTTTCTTCTTTTATGTACTCAATTAAAGAATACCTAAAGCAATTAATTCCAATATCCCTATTCAAAACAATCAATTACTAAGGGTTCTTTGAGTACGTTCAATTAATTTGCCACAAAGATAATTATAGGTCTCCCAACTCTACAATTCTCTAGGTTGTATTTCCCAAACCTACAATTAGAATCCTCCTTTCCTAAGTACTAGTCCTAAATGCAAAATTGACTAATTGGTGATCAAGCAATTAGAGGCATTAAACTCAAGGAAATACAAGTAAATGGAAAATAGAAATCAACTTGCATTAATCTAAAACAATAAATGAAACACAATCTTAACTTAGGTCAAAAGCCCTTTAGACTAAGACATTTAGCTACACATAATCACAAATAAAATTAAAGACCACCAATATTCAAGCATTCTTTAAATATACAAAATAAAGAATAAAAAATGACAAAAAAATAATGAAATTGGAGTTGTAACAAACTCAAAGCTTTTTCTTCCCCAACCTTCTTCTTTCTTTTTGTAGGTTCAAAAATGTCCTTCAATAGTGCCTCAAAGAAAAATAAAATAGCTAATCTAAAACTAACACCAAAATCCAAACTCAAAAACTACACTAATTTTATTTATGTACAAAAAAGAAAAGGAGTTCTTCTCAAAATTAGAAACTAAGAATCCCTCTCAATTGTGCCTTCAACTCCTCTTCTCTTTCTTCTTTAGGGTTTTTAGGATTTTAAGACATTAGGGCTTCGTTCAGGTTCATTTTCAACCATTGGATTGAAATTTGGGGCAAGAGCAGTCCAGATTAAGAGGAGATGCTCGGTCACAGTGCAGGTTTGCATGGCCATGTGGATCACCCAGCACAACGCACTCAACATTCGCATGGCCACATGCTTGCTTCATGCAACCATGCAGGGTATTCTTGTTGGGCCTCCTGATGCACGCGACCATGTGCCTAATGTTGCATGGGCACATGGCGTGGGATAGTTCACCAAAATATGTTTCAAAACTCTTTTTTTTATGTCAAAAAATCCATTAACCCCTCATTTTATTAGTTTCTTACAAAATAACATGAAAACTATAATAATAACACAATTGGTTGAGGATTTTACAATACATAGGCTGAAGAGTTAATTGATTGGTGAGTAAAATTCATCAAGAAAGAATTGATTTAGTTAATAATTTCATTTGAATAAATTAATTCACTTTAGACAGTCAAATGTATCACATCTTAATCTTGAAATGAATTAATTGGTTAGTATTCTTTACTTGTGTCTTTTGATGTACCAAAGAGTGATATACTGAATCACATGAAAGTATGCATACTAGTACATTGAAGACATGACTCTTGATTGATATAGACTCATTATTCATAGATATAGAATCTATAACTCTATCGTAGAATTATTGATATTCTCTTATAGGCGTTGTCCTAGAATTGGAAAAATGGAGTGTTTAATTTATTTGGATACATATGTGTAATCCAATAGTATACTATTTGTATTGATTATAAATAGTAACTATTCCTAGCAAACGAGGGGGAGCTAGTCACCATCGTCATTGACACTGCCTTGTAGTTTTACATATGCGAGGATCGATTGTCTCTTATCTGCTCCGATCTCAATGATTTTCTCATTGCTTAGATCTTATAGCTAACATCGAAGAAGGCTACTGCTGCTGTTGAATGAAGCTGGAGGCAGCCGATGATCCATTAGGTTTTGGACAATTTGTGGAATGAAGGGCTATGATTATAAGTTTATAAAATTAATATTTGTATTGTTATAAAATGATTGTACTGAGTAATTGTCTACATCCAAGACTGTTTTCCAAACTATAAGCTCCCTTCATAGTACCCATTAGATAGCCATCCAAAGGCTATTATTTTACACTCTACCAGTGGAAAATTTTAGCCTTCTCCACAACAACTTTTTTCTATTATTAAATCTCATAAATTAAGACATTGTTTGGTTTGAAAAAAGACACAATAAATTCAAACTACTATAATAAAGCAACCTATATATATGACGATTTCCCCTATATTAGAGAAGTCATGAGATTACTTTTGTTTTTTTTTTTTTGAGAGGATAGAAATCATGATATTTAGGTAACACGTTTATTTAAAAACAATGTGATGGTTTTATACAACGGAGTGCAGAAAAGTACATATTGAACTAAAGTTATAAGAGCAAAGTTTTCACACAAACAAACATATAATCTCATCACATCTACATAGCGCCATTAAGTTACATGCCACTTTTCATCTGATGATGATATACATCAGTTTTTCAGCATATATAAAAAAAGCCCTGTATATATACATCATGATAGGAAAAAAAAAAAAAGAAACATAGTATAAATATAGCAGAAAGAGAAAAAGAAAGGGAAGACGACTAGGAAGGAAACTGATTGACAGAAGGTTAAGATCTTTCCAAGCAAGATTTTTCCTAGTACTTACGCAAAACGTTTCTCTATGTTCTACTCTTGAGTTTATAATACTCATGATCATAAGAACTTTCAACGTGTTTTTCTCTCACCCACCAAAAGAAAAGTAAAATAAAACAAAATAAAACCTACTTGTGGGAATCGTTTTGTTTAATCACCATATATCACATCAGGTCACTGATGTGTAATGCACTCTAAGTTGATTCCCTCCTTGATTGCTTGCATTTTTTCGTTTGTTTGATCATCACTTGCTTTTCTTTCCTCTTTGTTTTTACCCCATAAAACACTATAAAGCCCTGCCACCAGCAAAATTGCCCCACCGATGCTGCCACAAATGTAGAGATTAAGAAGCCAATTATATAATTATCAAATAAATCAGAATAACAAAAGTTATGCAGGGAAATCAATTACTGTAACACTTATGCTGACCTGTATGACTTAATTTTGCCACATTACGGAAGCAAATATAAACATTCATTTAGGTTAAATGAGTTTGAACAAAAAAATTTAAATTTATATGTATTATAGTAATTTAAATTTTGTAAGAAAAAATACAATAATAAAATGAGTTTGAATCAATTTTTTTGGGTTTAAATCACTTTGTAAACCGCCTAATAGTTTCACATATACGTTAATGTTGACCCAACTTTGTGTAGGATTATACCAACTGTATATCACATGGTAGTGCTTTCAAAGTTTTTTTTATTTTTTCATTTTTTTTATTTTTACCAAATATCAAACATATTCAGATATTGACATCTCAATATATATACACACACATATATAAATATTATTTTTGATATCACTAGGTTTGTTAAATTACAGTTTTATGGAGAAACTTTAGGTCATTTAGGAACCCAATTAGAGTTTGAATTAAAATTGGTTTAAAATTTAAAGTTTATGAAAGAAAACATTATAGCAAAGTTAATTTGAGTTTCAATTTAATGATTTAAACTAGGCTGCAAAACAACAAAAGTGTCTACACACCTTCCCCAATAAAGGGCTTCTTTCCAGAGGAAGGCAGAGAAGATTGCTGTTACAATAAGTGCTAATGGAGTAAACAAAGCTGTGAAAACAGGGCCTTTCTTTTCTATAGTCCAAACTTGCAGCCAATAAGTTATTCCAGTCACAACTATGCCCTGCAAGAGACACACTTAATTAGTCAGTATATAAAAATATAAACTTTCATTTATCTGCTGGACCAATCTAATGGTTTACTAAATTATAAGATATATATATATATATATATCTTGAATTACAAAGTAATTAAATACGATTATCTAGGACATGATTACTATTAAAAGTAATACAAAGCATATAGCCGGACTGGGTCCCTTCCAAAAGAGTGGAAAAAAGCACCAAAAGAGTGATTGCTTGTTGATATGAAAATAACGTTATTTCAAAAGTTTTGATGCAGTCTTCATCACTATAAAAGTATCAATAAAAAAAAAAAAAGTATATTACTTTACCATCTAAAATTTTCACAATTTATATTTTGTCGATTGTCATTAATTACTTGTGAAAAAAGAATATGAAATTCTGTGACCGATTAAGCGCAATGCAATATCAATTCAAGATTATTAAGAATTAAAAAATAATAATTTCAAAGTATCGATCTCTTTAAAACTACTCCCTTTGTATTTCTCAAAAGAAAATTTTTTCCCATATAGCTATCCAGAATTTTCTTTTTTCAATTCACAAGCTACCGCTTTTAATACTATTATCCCTAATTTTAGTTAAAGGCATGCGCAATGTATATTAGACCTTTTTTTTTTTTTTTTTTGACGGATTCATAATTTGAATGGATATGTAAGATTGGACATCACATCCCACCTGAAAGTTGAAACTGAAGGAGTTTTTTTTTTTTTTTTCCTGCAACTTTTCTTACTCAAGTTTTAGTTCAATTTTCGTGCACAACTTTTTGTTATTGACTTAACGTTTCTTATATTATTATTATTATTATATTTTTCTTAAGCAACACAATTTTCCTTCTTTCTTTTAATTATTGAATTAAATAATTTAATTAGTATGTTTGCTCTTGTCCCCTCAAAAAAGGGAAAGAAAAACATGATTTGTTAGCTTTGGAAAAGGTAATGGTAAAGCATGAAATAAAAAGTGTCTGAATTTTCTTATTAATATATTAAATAGTTTTCCAAATTGATATTCTAAACTTAAATGTGCATGCATCTTTTATAAGTGCTAAGAGAATAAAATTAAAGGAGAAATAAAAAAATTAAAAAAATTAAAAGAAGAGAAAAAAAAAAAAAAAAAAAAAAAAGAGAAAGAGAGAAGGAAGCATACACAGTAGGCCACAGAAAGAAGATGGAGGTCCCATCCAAGTTTCCATGATGATGGGTTTCTTTCCATTGAAATAGCACAAATAGCAGATTGTATGCAGCTGAAGAAGCATTGAAGTGTCGTAAGCCTCAACTTTGATGGATATTGCTTCACGACAACACCCTATCAACACAAGCTACCACACACGTCATTCCACCTTTTTAATTTAATGGATACATTTGTAATAAATAAGGAATTGATGAAGCAAAAGATGAGAAATTAATAAGATTGAATTTTTATTAGATTACATCATTAATTGTTATTAAAATATATCATTATTAAAAATAGTTATAACTATTGAAAACATATCGATTAAAAATAAGTATATAGGTATATAAATAATTTGATAGATGCAGAGTCAAAACTAGAATTCGAAGTATGTGTCAACTAAAAATTAGGAGCCGGTTTTTATTGTTTCAAGAGGCTTCAGAAAACACATATCTATCAATGCAATGCAAGTGGGTATATTTGAAAAGAAAAAAAAAATAGAAATATTATATTATTTGTACGAAAACAAATACACACTCATAGTAAGTGTTTGAACTTTTAGCTTCAGTCTGAAATAAGACCAAGTAATCTAAAACAAAGTTCTTTAACAGAGCTACCAAAAAAGCAAAAAAAAAAAAAAAAAAAAGGAGCTATCTATCCTGTAGAGAAGAGAATAACTGAACCTGCAAAATAAGCCATAAAGACCAAGCAGTGTTGGCGGACAGCATCATAAGGGAACCTTTGATCCAATCAGTTTTTGAGAGAGAATCGGAATTGAGTAATTGGTGATGATGACGACGATGATATTCTTGATCATGAGTTGATGAATACCAGTTCATCATGAACTTCAATGGAGGCCCTTTCACAAAAGCAAACACCAATGCGCCTGAAAGACTCACTGCAGACCCCAACACCTTGGCCAATCCATGCACATATCTTATTGAAATGCTTTCAATTCTAATAAGGCAAAACATCAAGTCAAACAAATTTTTTTCTTTTGGGTTCAATACTAAAAAGGAAACGGAACTTTGGTTTAATTAGTAAAATCACCTTAGGAGAACAGCCATGACAAAAGTAATCGCTGGAATTGCGTTGGTGGTGGCCGCGGCAAAAGTTGCGGAGGTGTAATTGAGGGCAACATAGTAGAGGTTCAGGCTCAGAGTGATACTGAAAGCAATAATAGATTTTTTATCAAAGTGGTAAAAAAATAGTTGAGATAAGTGTGATTTTAAAAAATCCAATAATTGTTTACTATGAATCAAAATGTCTATGTGGGACAAACCCAATCAAGGAGACAAAGAAAATTTTGCCGAGCATAGCGTATGACAAAGGAGCAGCTTTTCCACTGAAAAATCCATAAAGAATAAATTCATGTCAAGTATGAAAAAAAGAAAAAAAAGAAAGCAATGATAGAGTTGGAGAATTTTGTAACTGAATATGCTTGCTATAACCATATGACAAACCTTTCGAAGAAGAAAGCGAAAGGCGCAAGAGCAAGAGCGGCGAAAGCTTGACGATAAACCACGAAGACAAAAGGGCTCATTCCTTTTGAAATTGCAGCCTTGGAGAACAAGGCCATGCCTGCATACACAAACTGTATGAAAACCAATGCAATATATGGCTTTTGGTTGTCCATTGCCATGGTGTATCCCACCAAACTGCTCTTCACCTTGCAGTATGACTTAATATTTGAGCGCCTTATCTGGGACTTTTTATTTTCCCTCTTTCCCCTGCTGTGGAATTTTTTATTTTTCCTTGTCAAAACGGGGAAAACTTAACCACAACTCTCTCTAAAAGTTTAACTCGAATTGTTGATAATAACACTAGGCACAACTTCCCCTTTTATAGAAACTCTTTGGTTACTTCGGCTCTTAGGTTTTTCTATAAATTAAACCATATTTAATGTGACACTGTTAAAAAAGTGGAATATTAGTTACATCCACCAAATTATATGATCATCCTAAACAAATTAGACACCACTGGCCTACGCAAGACTTGGTGCGGCCTATTTCAAAAAAGGAAGTAGAATAGGACTAAAGAGGCCTAGGAGGCCAAATTTAAAGTTTATTTATTATTATTATTTCGTATAAAATCCAAGTATATACTTGAAGAAATGAAAAGAAGAAAGAATATATATAGGCTAATCATATGGCTAATTAATGCGCGTGATGGGAGGGTGATTGGAGCATCCTAAACTAAAGTGCTCATTAAGGAATGGTTGAACACTTGTAGGGCAAAAGCTTTAGTGGGGTTATGAAGGAGAGAAATGTTGAAAGCTACCTTTTAATTGACATAATATATACACACACACATAATATATACACACGTACGTGAGTGTGTGTGTATATATATATATATGTATGTATGTATGTATGTCTGTCTATGTATGTACACTATGCATGGTTATAACATTATTATTCTTATATTTTTATTGAAAAATATGTTATAGGATGAATTGTGTAATAATTAAATAGACAAGAGGGCCGGGTTCATTAGGAGTTTTCCTTGTTGATCTATAGGGGGAGAATCATATGTTTTGTTGACATTTTTTGTTATTATAAAGCCACTACGATGTGGTGAGTGGACATGCACTACACAAAATATCAGCTAAATGTGATAACCTAAGTGGCAAAAATTAACTTGCCATTTTACATATAGAGCTCATTAAATTGTCTTCCTTTCAGTTAATCCTAGTTGGAGTGACGGAGAAATGTTGGGGACCGCTTTTTCCTTTAGAAAAAGGAGATATGAGAAAGTGATATATCACATCCATTAATTCCATGGAGGAAGGAGGAATAATTTTTTTAGACTGCTTTTCTATTTGTTTTCATTTGGAAATATTGATGCCAATAAGGCTAGTCTTAGTCTTGCCACACTGTACCGCATGCTTGTAATAGTATTATAAGAACCTTGCGATGCTAGTTAAAAGCACGTGCCTATTTAATTTGTTATATTGATAAACAAAATTTGTTATATTAATAAACAAAATGTAAGTGTTCAAAGGGTTTTGTTCGTTTTCATTCTCTTAAGAGTCTAGTAAAACTTATATGACAGTTAATAAAAAGAAAAGAATTCTAAAAATTAAACATGAAATGATTGTTCGTACTATTTTCTTTCAAAATCATCATAAAATTATTTTTAAAATTTTATTCACCATTGACAATGTTTATAAAATTTAATCATTAGATAAATTTTTTATGCCCCTAGTGTGCTAATTAAATTCTATTTTATTGAAGCATAAAAATCTTTAAAAGAAACTATGATGAGAAAAATGTAGAGAATTAAGGGGACATAAAACAAAAGTTAAAAAAAAAAAATGGCAGCTAGACTTTTAAGAAAGAAGAAAAAGAGTATGATAACTTAGATGAAAAATGACCGGATATTGAGGAAGTTGAACAAAAGGAACTCAAATTCCCACTGGTTTTAAAGAACTACTTAGCATTGGATACCATATGTATAGTGAAGCGGTACTCGGCGTTCTCACAAAAAAGAATCCTTTTTTAGGTGCCCACTTCTTATTAGTTAATAATCCTAAAATTATTTTTGCATGCTTGTTTATATTTAGATGGATAAAAATGTTACATGATTTTCATTATATAATTAATGAGTATATATTTCAACCCATATCAAATAATTTGTAAAATAGATACTCATATAAATTGCTCCTGGAATTTGGAGCATTCCAAAAACTTGGAGATCCAATTACAAGAAGACAAATAGTCTAATATAATATTGTTTAGCTATTTTTTTGTCTTTAGTTTTCTGATTTAATACAGGCTGTTGGATAAATCTTGATTTGAATCCATGTCTTTTCTTTGATTCTTCCCTTGTTCTTTCTTTTGTTTATCCAGGAGACAATCTCAAATGAACTATAACCATTGATTGTGTATTGACGAAAATCCAATTGTTGTGAATAACATATTAAAGGAATATCATTTCTTTTTAGTATCTTGGAGCTTACAAAAAAGTTAACCAAAATGTTTTTTGAATTAAAAGTGTTCCTAAAACAAAATAGACCAAGAAATAAAGAACCAAAGTCTATTTCGTTTGTTTATTTAGTTAATTAATATCTAAGGTAAATAATATATATCTTGACGTTTTGAAAATATAATCTCTTAAGAAATTACTTTTTAATTTTTTTGGGGGAAATTTACTTTTTAAAGTTAAGGTTAACATTGACTTTAAATTTGGGATTTAACTTAATAATTTAATGTAGCATTGTCTTGGAATTACCATGTTATTTGACTAAACAGGGAGGATATTTTGATATACGATTTGTAAAATCCGAAGGTAGAGATTCTTTTATATTTTTTTGTCCATTAAAAAAAAGCATTATTGTTGAAAGGAATTTTTGGCGATAGACCCGTATTTTGTGCCTTTTAAAAGGGACAAATTAAAGTGATTTTGGAATGCGATTCAGGTGAAGAATTGTGCTTACCTAGCCAATAGAGTATGATTAGGATCTTAGGGACTAGAGACACATAAAAGCTAAATCTTGTATGAAAACTCCCCACCAGATACTATATAAAGGTCCAATGTCTTTTGCTTGTAGTGTTATTCCTTGTCGATTGCGTATTAGCAAGGCCTAGTTTAAGACCCCTGATTCTAGGACGTCTTTCAACACATATATAATATAAAGCTAAATAGAGCGAATCTTTGGCAGATCAGTACGCAATAAGCAAAACCAATAACTCACAGAGTGCAAATAAGAGCTTTTAGACATAATTGATGGAATTTGAACTTGCTCACCCCGGAGTTTCATAGTAAATAGTCGACCTGTTAAATGGTGAGACTTCGTATTTTTATGAGTTGATGTTTATTGTTATGTTTAAATGATATATAAGTCAGGTTCTTTTTTTTTTTTTTTCACCCTTTACATGCTTCCGTAAGATGGTGTTCGTTTTGGAGTTACAATCTTGTATTAGATCGTTCAGCTCGCTCGTTTGAGCTTTATTAGGCTCGGATATTATGAAATATGTTGGATTGTTAAGAACTTAAGCTTTGATCTTAAAATGTCAATGGCTATTTTCATAAATTCTAGTTTTAGAGACTGAATTTTTATTTATATCATAAAATATGCGAATTATTGTGACACAAAAATAGTGGGATATGTTTCGTGTCTTGTCAAGATACGTTTTATATCTCATCGGGATAGTTTTTGTATTCTATTAGGATATTTTGTGTCCTATTGAGATATTTTTCGTACTCTATCCGGATATATTTTCTCTCCAACTCTCCTCATAATCGTTACCAAGTCCTCATTAGAGTGTGAAAATCGTGCGGCGTTAGCATTGTTCGCTGATAAGGCTCCATTTTCGTTGTGCGTTGCACTTGCGGTGCAATCTCCGAACTAGGGGATGGACTAGCAGAGGCTAAAAGCATCTCTACTAACGAAAACGAACTCCGCGACGTATATCTTAGAGAGATCCATCAACGATGGTGGAGATCAACACTCTTTAAGCCAAATCATGCGAAGCTGAAACTCATTGATGGAGATGGATGGCGATGCGACTTCACTCGAGAGGAGGTCACATTGTCACTACTAAGTAAGATAGTTAGCCCGCGGTGGCGACACGAATTTGCATTGATAGTTCGCATCATCACAACCGATGAAGATGACTGGAGACGTTCGCGTTCAAACAAAGCTGGAGGTTGGTCACGTTGGTGACGTAACTCCGCAAAAGAGGAGACGACCTCATCGTTGGCCTTGCCATCGAAGACAAAATGTTCAAGAGTCGCAAATCTTCGACCAAGATCTAGAAATTCTTCTCCGTAAAAAACGAACTGCTCAGCGAAATCTGTCGCATCGCCCAACCACGAATCTGCCATAGATCTCGTCGTTGATCGTCACCTGTGTACGGCGGCTCCAACGAGGACAAGTCTGGGAAATCAAGAGAGAGAGAGCCCAGATTAGAGTCCGAGTGTGTTGGGCACTTGTCGTGGTATAGTTGGGCAAATATTGAGTAGGAAATCGGTGGAGAGCTGCAACTAGGTTGAGCAAAAGGCGTAGAAAGAGGACATTGGGACTCGTTTCACTAGAACTCACACGGTTGGAAGTGCGCTCATGCAGCAGGATGCGTGATGCGTTCAGATCAGACCTTCTTTCCTCCGGAACTGTTATGGATCCGCTCGCATTTGGGTGCATTGCACGCGCGAGCCTAGATGATCTGAGGATGGATCCAATGACGAAAAAATTTCTATGCATGGTGGAAGTTTTTAGGCGTCTACATTTTTAATTTTTGGTCACTTTTAACTCCACTTTTGCTCCAAATTACTACATTTGCCCTTTTCATCTAATTGACCTACAAAGATGAGGAAAAAATAAACAATTAGAGAAGAAATTAAAATCAAATAAATCTCAATCAATTAAACTAAATTAAAATAAAAAACAAATTCAAATTAACTAAAACAAAAATAAGTTATAATATAAATAAGCAAAATTCGATAAAAATATCAAAATCAAATTTATTGGCAATATTGTCTGATCATTTTAAAAAATATGAATTTCTAATTAACATTTATTGTATATCATGCAGAATATTCTTCTATATGATCTCTAATTAACATTTAATATTCTTCTATATAATCGCTAACTAACATTTATTCATGTATATTATGTAGAATATTCTTCTACATAATCTCTGTTACTAATCTTTTGTGCATTTTGATAATGCTAAGTATCCAGCCATTTTATAAATTTAGAGGTACAGTTGGAATATATATTTCATTAAAAATGTTTTATTTTAGGAAAATAAATACTTTTATTGAATTTGACCTGCGTCATAAACCACAAATTAAAAAGGCATTCTTTTCCACACGTGTGCTCACTACGTGGCACTATGGGAATCCAGCATGTAAAGAATGGTCAATGAATTAAAGGTAGATGGATAAATATACCCATATCTTATCCTTACCCCTTCCATGAAAAGGGCACGTGCTTGGCATTTTGGGTCTCCCGTCGTTGTTGTAACTTGTACGGTGGAAAAAAGGAAAAGCTATAACACCCTATTTGAGTTTTTATAGTTTCGTTAATTTGATCTACAAAATTGGATTACGTTATACGAATAGGGCGCTTTGAAATACCAGTTTAAACTAAAAGGTTCAAATTTGAGGTGTTAATTTGAGTTGGGTTAAATGGGTTGGCTTCGAGCTTGCTATTTTTAGTACAACTCCAACCAGGCCAAGGGCTTGTTGGGTCAAGGATCTAGGCTCAAAATATAACCACATCAGTAAAGTCGGCCCGGTTACATATTTTTAAAAGTTTTTTTAAACTCCTTTGTAAAATTGCACACTTTTTAATAATTAGGCCGGTCCGACTCGACCCAACATGTCTTTATAATCACCT
The DNA here is from genome assembly GCA_946598075.1 of Artocarpus hirsutus. Lineage (NCBI taxonomy): Eukaryota > Viridiplantae > Streptophyta > Magnoliopsida > Rosales > Moraceae > Artocarpus > Artocarpus hirsutus. The sequence continues at coordinate 112,408 of CAMOHE010055591.1, forward strand.
CGATTTTCCTTTTTGGCATGTTTGAATTGAACCTGGTGGCTTAATTTAAGGAAAATTTTCATAAATATTATCTTTTAATATTTATTTTTTATAAATACCACGCATGTTTATTTATGACACAACTTAACATGTAATATGAATGATAGTGTGATATAACTTTTTTTAAGTGTCGCATAAATAAACATATCTTTTTAAAGTCTGCCACAACATGTAATTTTCTCTCAATTTTTCACCTTTAGTTCGAAATAAAAACATAGTGAATGAAAGAAATAGCAAATTTTTGAAACGTTTTGAAATTAATAGCTAATTTTAAAAATATTTGCAGTAAATAACATATTTATAATATAAATGGTTTATTTACTTTTGTAAATAAGAATTATTCACACTGTAAAAAAAGGTAAATAAATTATTTGTATCTTAAATCTATTTAATATGTAAATAAAAAATATTCTCACTATAAATAAGGTTGTAAATAAATTATTCACAATAAATTTGTCATTTAGTACAAATATTTTTAAAACCTACTGTTATTATAATTAGTTTTGAAAAAGTTTTATTTACAACAATTTTTCTACTACACAGCAACAATTCAAATTTTATAAGAGAAAATATTATAGCGAAACTGATTTAAAAAAAAAATTGTTTGGATTGGTGTTTCCAAACAAGTAACAATATAAATTACGAACCTTGAAATTAAATTAATGAATTAATAAAAAAAACAATGAAAGTCTTGCAAAATACTGATATTTTTGTCCGATCCCATGCTTTGATCCTCTTTCTTTCCATATGAAATTAGCAAAATTCAATACCAAATTAGAAAACATCGCAGGTACTAAAGTAGCACCTAATTGGTCTCTTGAGACTTGTGGGAATGCTCTGACCTTAAAATATACATATTTGTCTGTTTGGAAGTATAATAAGGCACATGATGTATTAGATATTGGTTATACTGTTGGTGATCAACTTAATGCCCCATTACTGTCACTGCTTCGGATTTGCTTTGTTAGTTCTTGGGACTGTTACACCATTATATTATTGCATCGCCAGTCAAGGACCAAATCATGTAAATCTTGAACTGACAAGGCTAGGAATGTAACTAGCTAGTCTAGATCTATTACGAATTGGACAGCTTAATTTTATCGAGTTTAAAAATAGATAAAATAAAAATAAAACAAGAACACACAAAATTTATTATAGTTCACATTCAACATGAGAGTTACGTCTACTTTTAGTCGCAACAAAATAATTTACCATGATGATGGAAAAGTTTAAAAGAGAAAAATTGCACACCACTTTTTGTTTAAGTTTTTTTCAGTAGCCTATCTCAATGTTGAAAGTTATGCAAGTAAGGCCTAGCATGTTTTATTTATAGAAGAAGTACACAAAACAAGGGACCTGTTTCTCCAGAATGAATGTTGACTCGCGACCGAGGGCTATAGCCTCAGCTTCATAGTGCCGTGACGCTGAGCCTGTTACGCTTTTAAAAATTCTTGACTTAACACCATGACATCTAAGTCCCAGTGACGATGCCTTTAAAAATTGCACATCTTTTGGTTTTATTTCTTTATTTGCAAATAAAAACAATGATGTTTTTATCGATTAGTTTTAGCATGTTTTTATTGTTTTGTTGGCTTTTGTTGCAATAACAAAGGTGGTATTTGCATATTTTGGCCTTTTTTTATGTCTTGTCTGCAATGTATTATTCTTTTCACTGTCTAAAGTGGTATGTATTGATTTAGCTTTTTTTGGTTGGAACTTGATACATATTTTATCCCATGAGTGTTTCAATCAATATTACTAATAGCGGTATGTTGTTAGGGTTGATCACTAAATGCATTATGGCCTTTCATATGTGAATAGGTCTGTAATTTTCTATCTTGGAATGCAATATCATTTTGAGAAAAAAATACGAAATCTTAATAAGTATTTCCATGGGAAATCTTAGTATCTGTTAGTTAAATAGAAAAATAAAACGACTTGAATATTGTATACCAACCAAAGAGATGGGTCTAGCCAATAATTTCATCACTTTCTAGATTTTGACAGTTATATGTAAGAACCCGTGCATTGTTGTTGTGGTGGCCCTTTAAAGGGGGAAAAGGGGAAAGGAAAGAGAAAAAGCTAGAAAAGGGTGTCATGGCAAAAAGTAATTTTTTTTTCAATTTTTCTTTTTCTTTTTTAATTTTTTTGGTTATCCGAATCAAAAGCATATATTTTTAGTTTTTTTATAGCGCAATAAGTTATGTCTATATTAAACACTCAACACTTGGAAACTAATGATAACAAGTATAAAGTGTCAACGTTGATACTCGTAATTCCATTCGCTTAATTATTGATAACCATTTATGAATTGAGTAAACCACTAATATAGCATTATTTATTTATTTATGAAAAAACTTATGTGTTAGAAAAATCAAATAAATCAGTTAAACTACTAAATAATGAAATTATACGTATCCAATTATCATAGCGCTTTTGTAGTTGTTATAAATATACCCCAATCATAAAGCGTTTTATTGTTGCTGTACAATACCCTGTTGAATATCACCTATAGCGTTTCGAACAAGTTATATTTTATTTTCAACACCATTGTGCAAAGCTTGAAATATTATGTTAATTAGGGATTTTTTTTTTTTGGTAGAAACCCCACTGATGATGTATCTTTTCAAACTTTTAAATTTGTTCAACATCAAAATCTGATGACCGAAAAACAGATATACACCAATAAGTATTTATTCAGTTCCTACCAATGAAATTGCTTAATTATTAAATTTACATATTGTTGGTTTTATTTCATATTGATCCTATTATACCTTTTGAAATTGCCACTTTGGAGCAAACAAAATTAATTTGACATGATAGCTATTTAACGTTTTAAAGGCAAATTATAATGAATAATGCACTAAATTATAAAAGCAGCAAATAGCCATGTACAACTTTTAGCATATGAGTCATTTCATACAAGAAGGATAGTAAGCAGTCTCTGCTCTTGTTTTCAACTTGCCAATTATCTGTGCACAACATAAAACAACATGATGTTTTAGTTTTACTACGGCGATTAACGGAGTAGGCAATGCTTACTAGGCAATGGGTTCTAGTAAACTATCATTATAATAATGCGACACAAAGACCTTTACGTTTCAGATTTTCATGTCACACTTTAGATGACGGTCTCTAGAAAACTGTTATCTAATCTATATTACTTTACAATAGTTTTTAAGTAACCATCGTTTAATACTCTATCAAAAGCGCAGGGTTCAAAAAATCAACCGCTAAAGAACCCAAAACGATACTTTTCTCTTAACGTTGTTGTCGTCATCACCTCTTGCCTCCGTTCCCCATTATCTCTTCTCGCCTTGCCTTCACCTTCATTGAGTTTATTCCTCACCTTAACGCATTTAGAACTCATTGTCATCATGTTCATTGCCTCCTTGAGTCCACCACTGCTTTGTGGCCCCCAGGAGTCCTCCGTTGTCAGATAAGCTTTGCTGCTCTCATAGTTGTAGTTTTCATTGGCTTTAGTCAGCCTTAATTAATTTTAGTGACTAACTAGTGTTATTAGTTTTTCTTAACTAGGGATATTAAGAGTCATTAGTTTTGGTTAGTTTTTGTTTGAATTAGTTTCAGTTATTAGTTTTGAGTTATTTTAATTATTTTTAGTTATTAGTGTTAGCAATTTATGCTATTAATGGTTTTTTCTTTAAGTTTTTAGTTATTATTTATTTATAGTATTAATTCAATTTTAGCGATTTCAATAAAAGTTGATATGTTAGTATGTTAGATGGGACGTATTGTCAATAATTTTAGTCTTACTATAGTTCTTTATTTATTTAGTGATTTTATTGATCATAAATATTTTATGATTAATTGGATTATGCATATTGTTATTTACTATTGCTTGAAATGTTAAAAAGAATCCAATATGTCAAACAACAAATTCATTGATGCGGAAAGAGCCATTTGATAATTATGAGCTCCAAAAAAGGGAGCCATTTGATTTCGATATGGATGGAAAAATAGAAGCAACCTTGGCGAAACATTTTTCAAGGTTAAGATCAAAAGGTCAAAAAATACAAGTACAATTTGACCATAAAGATCCAAGTATTAGGAAAAAAGAAAATGAAATCCAAAGTTATGTTAGAGTTTTAGATCGAGAGCACATTCACATAATCATAAAAGATTGGAGAAGAAGATTAATAAGGATAATATGGAATGTGTTTGGCAAGGTATTATTGCATCCTTCAAACTTGTCGAGATCATGAGGAAGTCGTTGACGCCAATCGCCTCTAACATGGCACATGACTTTCAATACAACCTTAAAACCTCTTTCATTGATTGCCAGAAGATGGGCCTAATGTTTTCAAGCATTTTTGGCAAAAGTGATTAAAAACTATCATTCTATTAGTGCAGAGAAATGGAGTGAGTTTGTGAAATATGCGCTCAATGAGGAGCAAAAAGTAGTATCGAAACAAATCAAAGAGATAAGAAATGAATTTAGTCTCAAGTAGTCATAGGGTCGGTCAGCCAAGATATAGGAAAGCAGAGCAAGAATGGGCACATTAAATTTCTTTACTTTGTTTCTACAAACTTTGTAATCTTTATACAAAATTCATGTAGCCTCACCTTTGAATCTAGATGAGACTACACTTCATAACTAAGCCTCCTCCTCGTCATGTTATTTGCAAGTTCTTCTGACAAAAGTGGGATTAAACTTTTAAAATACTAAAATGTCAAGAGATTGGCCAATGAACTGTGAGTTACTTGATGTTTTAACTTTTAGAATAGTATAATTAACAATATTTGAACTTTTACATTTGGTGTTATGAGTTTTAACTTGTACTAATTTTGTAATTATATGACAATTAAGAAGTGTAAGAGTTGCCATGTATGTTCCAATCTCAAAGGATGCGTGATATATTGACCACCACATCGAGCAATCTTGAACATTCGAAATAGGATCGTGGTCAATCTCATTTTGTGAAGCTATCCAAGTACTTTCATTCTACCCACAAGTCAAATCGAACCATGAAAAAACTAGAAATGATAGAGTTTAAGTTCTTCAAGTAGGAAGAGATCATGAAAAGTCAAGGTAGAGGGGTTTCCACGTCCCACAAGGATGAAAATGTAGCTTCTATGTTGAAAGCAAGTTGCACAATTCATAGCACGCTAACACACTTGTGAAGCTGCTCTCATCAAGTCTCGGTGAGTGTGAACCTTACCTTTTTCTAACAACAGCAACATACGAGGAAGGTGGTATTATTTAGTTAACCATCATTGCGATAGGAAGAGCATGGATGGATACTTTCCCTACAAATTTCCTTCAATATATGGCACTTAGGGAAGGTAATAAGTATGTTACAATTATTACATATTATGTAAGAGGGGTCCATATACCTTTCCCAAGAAAGGAAAATAGGGCTTGGCCCAAAGCATGGGTTCAAATTGTGTCATTAGTCAACTTAGCAAGGCTTCAATTTACCAATACCATGGAGTAGGCAAAGAGCCTATGGTGCCTATAGACGAGCCAATCAATAGAGGTCATTGATAGAATACAAGAGAGAAAAAGAGGCAGCAAAAAGGATGTAATAGAGGTGACACAACTAGTAGTTGATTTAGAAGGATTACTTCCAAAATTGATCAGCTTATATTGGCACTTGAAACAATCCATGGATGCTTCCAGCACAATTAGACTTATGATGCCTCATGACACCACCCATATCAAGGGTATGCCCTTTTTTATCCTTGCTAAGGGCATTGATTGGTTTACCAAGTTTATTCAAATTAGTGTGAGTTGGCTCATGGTTTACATGAGGTGTAAAACTATATCAAGACTTTTCATTAATTGCTAACAATCTTTGTTTTTCTTATTTTATATTTGCTACTTGTCATCGTCTAAAAATCTTTGTTTTTAGACACAGATTCTTATGGTGTCATTGTAGTTGTGGTTTTCCTTGAAATAGTTCCGAGCAACCTTCTTGGGGGTGGCACACCAAGCAACCTCCTATGCTTTAAGTGTATGGTTTCAGCCTTTCTCCTATCCAGTTGATGCTATTTCTAACCAGGAGCTTATCTGACTAGACCACGAATGATATAAGAAAGCCCTATTGTACAACTGGCAGATTGTTCAGTCCCTGACTAGACTAACCCCCTTAGGCACACTAACACTTACACAAACAAGAATAAATAACTTCCTAAGGACCACTATGTGGCATTTTTATAGCTCTTCATTGGGTAGTCTTCCCTGCCAGGAAATCGTGACACCTTTTACTAGCAACCTAGACCTTGTATAGCTATACATCTAGGTCATAGGGCAAACCTACCTCATGCATGGTCCAAATTAAATGCTATAAATAGAAGCATTAGCTCTATCCCAAAAGTAAGTGGTACCTAAACCTTGCCTTTCTCCACTTAACTTGTCTTGATTAGGTACTTGACTTGCGTGTTGGAATGCCTATCACAAGCACCATACTGGTGTTCCCTCACTCTAAGGTGTTCCTTTATCTTATAGGTCTAAGTAGACTAGAACACTAAGAGGCAGGGTAGACAGTCCAACCTTTGAGCATAGCCACACATAGTGTTGAGCTGTTTAGTTCATCAAAATATAGTCACTAGAAGGAAGGCCCTACACTTTTCTAGCATCATCATTTTGTAGATCGGTCCTACGCCCACAAGAGACCAAAATCAAGTAAATGAAGCCCAACCAATAGGATCTAGTCGAGTTGCCAAACCAAATCCACCTCCATGTGGCTGAGTTTGAGGAATTCATGCCATCTTACCCGAGCAGTAGCCAATGTGGACATGAATGCTCCCATCCAGTAGTTGACCGAGGTTATACATCTCTTAACTCTATAGGTCATAGCCTAGTAGGCACTATTGCAGGCACCATCATCTCTTGACTCTATAGGTCATAGCCTAGTAGGCACTATTGTGGGCACCATATCCTAATATCGCCACCTATCCAGGATGACCAGGCTAGTGGTTGGGTTGCTTGAGAAAACATGTGCCCATTCACACCGAGGAGGAGATGGCGATCGAAGGGCAACAAGGGTAGGTCAAAATCGATTTTGAAAGGGATCTCGCACCTTTATCATCGATCGGTTAAGGCCTTGAGGCATCAGACTAGCCCACGAATAGGCAACCTACCAAATTGAAGGTTGTTGAGAAAACAAGGACCCCTATTTGGTGGAGTTTTTTGAAGACATGAATAGCTAAAACTTTAGGGCAAATCGACTAGCTCATCAACCAATGCTATGGCATCAATGATGCCGAGATGATTAATCTGCCATTCGCAATGTTCACCATGAGGACTTCTATGCTGGACAAGTTCAAGGTCCCTAAGATACCAGCATATGATGGCATAACTGATGTGGATGAGCATTTGGAGACTTGTCGTTGACAAATGTTTCTCCAAAACATAAGTGACGCAGCAAAATGCAAACCCTTTCTTGCTCATTTTAACCAAACTAACTTAACGATGGTTCTGACAAATAAACCAAGTAGAATGGGATCCTTCCAATGGTCTGATGCCTTTTCAATGAATTTCATAACCTCCAAGTCAAGAAAGAAGGAAATAACACATTTGTGCACTGACCAACAAGGCGAAACTAAGTTTATTAGGAACTTCCTCAATTAGTTCACCTAAGCAGCTCTACAAGCAAAACTCTAAGATGATAGGACCCTCATAAATGTATTCCAATAAGGACTTAGGGATAATAAGCTTCTCTAGTCGCTTGCTCTAGACCAATCGAGCATGTTCCCCTAAATGCTTGCCCTGGTAAAGAAGTATGTAGACACAATTAAATACATGAAGAACTGCTAGGCCAAGTAGAGTGGTAATAAGGGGAAAAAGAATAAATAGTAGTCAATAGACTAAGAGTCAACCTTTGACCAAAAGAAGTTGAAGACCAATAAGCCATAAACCTTTTGGGAGGTTTTATAACTATATGCCCTTCGTCGCCACGATCAACGAAGTGCCCAATCAAGTCATCAACTAGAATCTTCTCACAAATCCCCCTCTGTTGAAAAGAAACCATGCAAAGTAAGGTTAGAATTAGCCACACAACTAGAGAATGTATCCAACTCCATGACCAGATCGTGACCCTTGTCTCAGACAAAGTGCACAAATTGTGTTCTCAAGAATATTCTTCTTCATAACTCTACAACAATGACAAACTCTTGAATAGTAAGTGACAACTCATGAAAGGAGGCTATTTGTAGACAAGGCTATGTATGAAAATCAAGGAGACGCCATAATTGCACCTATTAGGGAAACAACCAATCAGGGTCCACCACATAGCCTAGGATGTCAATGTTGCTAAGAAACTAGACCAACATGTTTTCTTAAGCAAGGTTAAATTTTGAATCCTAGGACTCTTATGTCAGCTGTCATTTCTTTAATTGTGTGCAAGAACTCCCATAATGTTGTAGGTCAATAGTACGACTCACCTGGTACTTGACTAAGCACATTAGGGGCCTACTGTTGGGGATGTTCTTGGAACAGTGAGTGCAAGCAACCATCTTAGTGGCCCTAAGAGAATGATTCCATCCTCTCTCCCTTCCAGTCAGTGCCAATGCTGAACAAGAGCCTGTTCAACCATGCCAAGAATGATAAGTGAAAAACCTACTATAGAACTAGCAAACTGACTAATCCCTAACCAGACTATTCTAGGCAAACTAACATTTCCACAAATGGGAGTAAATTTGTAACACCTGCCAAATTTTCATGTAACGGATTATATCATATTAATAACGACGTTAAGTGTTATATTTATGATATGTGTTAAGATATATAATATAATGGTGCTAACCATTTTATTTTAAGTGTTATGGCTGGTGATGCTCACGTGGAATTAATGTGCTTAAGTGTTCATGTTATTAATGTTATATGTTTAATCATATTTTTATGATAATTTAATGTTTTGGATGATTTTTGTATGTTAGGGCAGATCGGCAGGCTGAATCATTTAGTTCGACAGGCCAAAATGAGCCCCTTTAGAACGGCAGGCCAATGGCATATTGTCTGATTGTCACAGGGTCTAAACTCTTTTCTGAATTTTCACCCGTGATGGCGCTAAGTTTCTCACTCAGCCAGCCAACTCACACATACTTTAGAATCAAAGGAAACACAACACACCAACGTACGGGAATTCTTCCCAACCTTTTATTATCTCACACAAAAGGAATACAACAATAGTTGCTGGGATCACACACTCAAAATCCGTGTCCTCAGTCTTAGCCATCCATGGCTTTCAATAAACAACAATAGGCAATACATGTTGGCTGACAGCCCCAGCCACTAGGCCACACATTTCTGAAGGGACACGTGTGTTGGGTCTTCATTGGCCATCTAGGGTAGAAGGGGCGCGGATCCAAGTAACCGTTGGTAACCTCTCTTACATGCACAGCAGTGGCACACGCTTGTCTCACAATCGCGCGCCATACAGGTCAGGTAAGCGCCTTGCCATCTGCTTCCTTGCCATGTGCATCAGGGCCTAGTCTCTCCAAGCTGCGTGTCATGCCCTGGTCTATCCGAGACATGTGCCTCAACTTCCCCACCATGTGCCTCAACCAACTCTGAATGATCCACGTGCATGCATGCCTCCTCCCATGCACGTTGCCTCCTTTGCATGCTGGTCCTCACGTCCATGCCATGCAAAACCACGTTAATATGCAACAATGCTTTACTCCTCACTTGGTTGCTCACAGCCTGCTCACACTCGAGCACACAGGTCCTAATTAAGCAATCAGGTGCTAACAAACCCACCCCCACCGAATGGAGCGGACGTCCTTGTCGGGAGGTTCTCAAGGTAGGCCTTCACCTATTCTTCAAACTGCCACAAGTAAACATCTCTTTCCCATGTTGCATCTACCTCACTACAGCCCACCCAATGCACAAGATAATCTGTCCGTCGATTTTTCTTGCTCTCACCTTGGGTCCAATGGTCAAGAATCTTCGCCATCTTTTTGTTGAACTCTTTTCTAACAATAGGAGGGGCTCTTTTTGCTTGCTGTCTGCCACCATCTCCGTGGAAAGGCTTCAAGAAGCTCACATGGAATGTAGGATGTATCTTCATCCTCTTAGGTAACTGCAACCTATAGGCCACATTTCCTACTCGCTGTAGCACTGGAAATGGCCCATCATACTTCTGGATCAGGCACTTGTGATACCGCATGTCCGTCACTTTCTTCCAAATTTGTGGGGTCAGCTTCAAAAGGACTA
>CAMOHE010055592.1:0-17992 GCA_946598075.1 Artocarpus hirsutus
GTGAGCTAGGAAAGAAGAATTGCAAATGGAAGAACACCAAGGAAAGAGACTATAATGAAATAATCCATGATTTGTGAATTGAGTATGTTTATAATTTAAGGATAAGTTTTATAAATTTTGTGAATGTTTGTTTAATGTGTTTTTATTATTTTATAAATTTTCTTCCGCATTTGAAGCTTTAAAACTTATTTTTTTAAACAAATTTTTCTTTTGTTCGGCCTGCCGACCATACTGGTCGGACTGCTGAATAATTCTGATCGGCCTGCCAGTTGCCATGTATCGGCCTGCCGATGGGTGACCTTCGGCCTGCCGGTTGAGTTAAGCCTACCGAAATTAAAAGTTTGGCCTGTCGGCCGAGCTGTGTTCAAACAATTTTATCTTTTGTTTTCAAAGGTCATTTAATTTTTAAATGATATTAGCAAACTATTTGCAGAATGTTTATGGAAAAGCGAATTGTTATAATTAACTAATTATAATTTCTTACGAATTGTATTTTTGTAAAAAAAAAAATATATGTAAAGATCCTGGGAATGCTTTTCCAAACTATGATTTCAAATGCATGTTATTAATTACAATAGTTTGCTGCAATTAATGTTTTAAAGAATGAATATAACGACATCTGTGACGTCCGAAAAGGGGACGTTACAATAGGTAGCGCATCGATTTATATCGACTCTTCTTGGCCTCTAAAGGATTTGCTGGTAGCTCTTCGTTCTAGTGATACGAGATATATAAGTCATCTAGTTTTCCTTTTGGGTCACTATCCCTGTAGAATTTTCCTTGTCACCTGCCTTTAGTCTCGCTAGTTCCTATAGGGTTACCTTGTTGGCCACCATTTTGGCTGTCAGCCAGTTGCCCTCGGTCTTTCCAGGTATCACCTAAAGGGCTATCGGTTTTTCTTGCTAGATGGTGGGGAATTCAAGAATTTTCATAGGGGCGAGTCTTAGTTGCTCAGAGTCCTTTGATGTGGCCTGGCGAGCAAACACATTAGCATTGCTATTTTCAGTCTGAGGTATCTGCTTGATTTCTAAAGACTGGAACTTTGATTGTTCTTCTTTGACCTTTTGCAAGTGTTTAAGCATCGCCTCATCTTTTGCCTTATACTGATCTAAAATTTGATTTACGACAAGTTGAAAATCGCTGTAAATCTTCAAGGGGTCAGCCTTTAGATGGTGGGCAAGCCTTAGCCCCACGAGCAAATCTTCATACTCAACCTCATTATTGGAGGCTTTGAATTTGAATCTCACTGATGCTATAATCTTGTGGTTTTCAGAGCTTACTAACATAACCTCAACGCCTGCATTATGCTCATTTTAAGAGCCATCGATATACAATTTCCATTTTTGCTTGCTTCCCTATACTTTCCCTTTAGAGTCTTTTAATCGAGTTGTGAACTCAGCTACAAAATTAGCCAAGGCTTGCCTTTTGATGGCTGTTCTAGGCATGTATTTAATATCATATTGGCTTAGCTTGATTGACCATTTCAATAATCGCCTAAAGGTTTTTGGCATTTGCAATGCTTGTCTCAAGGGGAAGTTTGTTAGTGCTACCACCTTATGCTTCAAGAAATATCTCTTTTAATTTCTCATCAACCTAATTAAAGCCAAGGCGAGCGTTTCCATCTTGGGATACCTCATCTTTACGTCGAGCAATCATTTGCTTACATAATAAGTTGGTAGTTAAGTTTTTCCATCCTATCTGATTAGAACAAAACTTATAGTTGGAGATGAGATAGCTAAACAGATCTCCTATAGAGCTTTAAAAAGCAAAGGGGGCTCTTCCAAATAGCCTTTCAAGCGTCTAAATGTGTCATCATATTCTTTTGTCCATTTGAAGGGTTTCCTTTCTTTTAAGACATCAAAGAATGGCACACACTTATCGATCACCCTAGAGATAAAGCAGTTAAGTGCTGCCATACATCCTATGAGCTTTTGTATATCTTTGGGCTTTTAAGGAGCCTCCATATCTAATAAGGATTGGATTTTCTCTAGGTTGGCCTCTATTCTTCATCTGCTGACCATGACCCCTAAAATCTTCCTTAATGCGATGCTGAATGTACACTTTAGAGGGTTAAGCTTCATCTTGTACTCCTCAAGATGTTGAATGTCTCGTGTAGATGAGAAATGTAGAGGCTCGCCTTCATAGACGTAACCAACAAGTCATCCACGTGTACCTCCATTGTCTTTTCGATCTATTTGGCAAACATTTTATTCACCAAACTTTGATATGTTGTCTAGGTGTCCTTCAATCCAAAGGGCATGATGAGGTAATAGTACAAGCGCCTGTCAGTAATGAAAGTGGCATGCTTTTGGTCTTGTGGATGCATAGGGATTTGGTTATAGCCCAAATAAGCATCCATGAAACTTAACAATTCCTGCCTTACAGTGACGTTGACCAATTGATCTATTCAGGGTAGAGGGAAGCTATCCTTTAGATGTGCATTATTTAAATCGCTAAAGTTTATGCATGTTCTCTACTTCCCATTGGGCTTTCGAACAAAGACGAGATTTGAGATCCAATCATGGTAGTATGACTCCCTAATAAACCCATTCTTCTCCAGCTTGTCGACCTCTTCTTTAAGCACCTCATACCTATCTTGGTTTAGTGGCACCTCTTCTGCCTCTTTGGAAGATAACTAGGGTTGATATTTAGGCGGTGGTATTCGACCTTTGGGTTTATTCCCTTCATATCTTTATGAGTCCATGTGAACATGTTGAGATTTTTGCTGAGGAATCTCTTCAATTCATCTACTTCTTTGTTGTTCAGTCCTAAACTAATTCTAAGAGGGGTCTCTTTCATCTAAGGCCACCGTTACAAGATCCTTGACAGGTTCAGTGTAAGTTACCTCTTTTCCCACTCTTGGGTCTATGTCTTCAGCTAGACCTTATACCATTGTCATCTCCATCCTTTTGGGTTTGGCATAAGCGTGGATGGCATTAGAGTAGGTTTGCCTGAACTCATACTAGTAACCTCTCATCTCACCCACTCCCTAGTAAGTAGGAAACTTCATTTTGTGGTGATAAATGGAGGTTATGGCCTTCAAGGCCCTCAATGTTGACCTCCCTATCACTGTGTTGTACTGGTCTCCACCCTTTATTACGAGAAAGTTGGACATGATTGTTGTTGTTCTTAGTTTCTTTCCTACTATAATCAGAAGTGTAATTGTTCTTTTGGGTATTATGCTGTATAGTGGCCAAGAATTCGATGTCGTTTGTTGCAAGGAAATTCCATCTTGCTCAAGCAATCTGAGTAGATGATGTCGATGGAACTGCCATTATCCACCAAGATCTAGCACATAGTATAATTTCCAATCATAGCCTTGACCACCAAGGCATCATTGTGATGAAAATAGTGTGGGCATCTGCCTCTGAAAAGGTAATTTTTGTTCCCTCATACTCTGGCATCTTGGCAGGCTTACTCATTGACACATTCCAGCACTTGTTCTTTGAGCTCCCTCTTACCTCTTAGGTGAAGTTCTTCTTGGACCTGCATGAATCACCACTAAGGTGTGGTCCTCTGTAGATTATTCGGATCACACCTAGAGGTACGTTGTTTCAGTTGGTCATCGGTCTCTAGCATCGAGGCATGTCGTTTCTCTAGTTGTTTGGGCGACCATTTCCCCTGTCATTCCTCCTGACCCTATATGCCCTGTACTCCTATAGCTGACCTTCCCTTATTAGCCTCTCTATCTCGTCCTTTAGGCTTGTACACTCACTGGTGTAGTGTCCCACATCGCCATGAAACTTGTAATACTTAGCCTAATGTTGCTTATCTAGGTATGATCTCATCGGTGGAGGACGTTGGAGATAGGGCTAGTCATTGATTGAGTAGTAGATATCATCAATTGAAGCAGTGAGGTTGTGGTAATTGTCGTACCTTTGTTGAGGCTAACCTTTGCTACCTCCTATCTCTGCCGCCTGTTATTATCCATGATAACAACTTGATTTGATGAAATTGGTAGAGGGTCATAAATATGTAACCTCGAGCCATCGTGCCCCTGAGGGTTGGTTCTACTCTTACCTTCATCCTTTAGAGCTTGAGCATTACTATTGTTGCCTTTCATAATCTTTCTAAAGGTCAGACTTTTGACCTTCCTCTTAGTTGATGTAGCCTCTAGCCTTTCTAGGAACTCTCGATATTTCTTGGGTCCCTTGTGGTTGAGATTATCCCTGAAGGGGATGTCTATCCGCATGTTACTTAGGGCCCTTGTAAGGGCGATGTCTTTTGAAACTCCTCCTATTGCAACCACTTATTTGTTGAATCTTTCCAGCCAATCCTTTAGGGATTCGTGTGGCCCTTGAGCAAGGAAGCTAAGTTTCTCTTTGGCTAGTGGAAGGGATCTCATTCCCATAAACTGATTAAGGAAGGCTGCCTTCAAGTCCTGAAAGTAGTTTATGCTTTTTGCTTTCAACATCCTGAACCATCTTTTTATTGGTCTTGAGAGGGCCTGGCTGAAGGCCCTATACATAATTTCTTGTGGAACATTGCAGAGTTTTATGTATGACTCAAATTTGAATATGGTTGTTGGGGTCTGTAAGTTCTTCATAAGGTGTAATCTAGGGAGGTTCAAACCTCCCTGGCAGAGATAATTCCATAATGGAAGGTGCAAATAGGGTCGTGTACGCTATCTCTTCCCCATGGTAAACATTGAGCTTTTCCTTTAGATTTCCAATACGGCTTGCCAGTTGCTTAATCTCGTTCGTAGGGAGTCCCAACACTGTTTGGATCTATTGGTTTATGTGGCGAGCTATTGTATTGGGGTCAACCCTTGGGCTATTTGATGGTTGGTCAATAGCTAGTTGGTCGACCACATCAGGGTCATTCCCCTTAGAGGCAGCTTTTCTAGCATGTAGCTGATCTCTCAAATCTCTTTTCCCTAGTTGGTCCCATATGTTGCCCATGGTCTACACTGAAGACACACCTGGTTTGGTGTCGCATTTGGGGGGAAGAGGAGGTAGACCTGCATTTTGTCTTTGTTGATTTGATGGATTGCCTTCTTGAAACCGAGCTTGTTCTGCTCTCCTCCTTCACTCTCGGCTGCCTATTGAATTGGTCTTCACCCCTTCAGCCACCCTCAGTCTTGTTGGTTCCCTCATGGTTACCTTGGTCGCCTTTTTGGCTACTAGATAGGTCCCTTAGGTCTTTCGGGTCATCACCTAGAGGGCTACCACCTAGAAGACCATCCAAGGCCCTAAGATTTTCTCACACAGTCTGCTCATTCTGTCCAGCTTTTGTTCTGGCAACGTGGTCTGTGAAGGCTACCTGCCTCTTCTTGATCCTCCGCCAACTCCAATTGATTTGGCTCCTCACTAAGTGATGGATTTGTGGCTGTTGGCTCTGGTAAGTTACCATGACGATTTCTGATTCTTTGATGATGGTGGTTGTTCATTCTTCAAAGATGAAGGCCCTCCTTCTAGCGCCAATTATTGATTTTGGAATTTAATCAACAATAATTAACCTCACAATCACTCATAGTGTTCACTGATTAATACAGTAAAAACATAAAAGCAAGATGAAAATAAATGGAACACAGGGATTTTATAGTGGTTCACTCTTAAATGAGCTACGTCTACTATAGATATTCTTATCAAAATGCCTGTGTACAATACGGATTCTCTAGAAATAAAAGGAATGTGATCGAGCCCCTTCCCTCGTCTCAATCTCTCCCATTTCTAGTGAAAACGATTACAATATTGATAATGGGGTAGGAATCATCGTGTTCTATGCCAACCTATATTGTTTAAGTGTGATGTTTCTGTAGATGCAGAAAATGCAACGAAGACCCTGTTAGTGGCCTTAATTTTGTGGGTACTTTCTCGACTGTTGGCCCCACTTTTTCTTGTCTGCCTCTGGAAGTGAGGGCATACTAACAGGCGAAGAATACAAAGATTGGTTAAGCTCAACTTTATCTTAGAGTGGTGAGCTTTAAGGTTATGTTAACCTTCGTTACATTCAAGTTTAATGGGTTGAGTTAGGCTTTTATTTTTTCTTTATTTTTTTATCTCTCTTGTAGGCCTTGGGCCGTTGAAATATCCCACAACAAATAGTGTTGATAAAAATATCCATGGAACCGTCAATGCTATGCGCTCCCGTGCTTGTAAATTACTTGTTGATTTGGAAATATATGCGAAAGGTAAGTCTGAATTTCCATATAATTTGTGTTATTTAACACAGAAGTTTTAGGTTATTTAATTGAAAAAAAAGACAACCGGTGAATTTCCTTCATTGTCTTAAAACGATCAATTTTGTTGAAGCGCAAGTCTTCGATTCGATCAGCTTTTCGGAACGATGGTATTCGGGGAATATTGATCTTTGGACCTCTTTTGTTAAGGAATGTTGGACTTTTGTGGCAATTTTTTCTGAAAGGACTTTCATGGAGGTTTTTCTTCCAACAACACTTGTCTAGTTAAGATCGAAGGAAAAAAAAAAAAAAAAAAGAAAGAAAGAAGAAAGAAGAGCAAAGGATAGCACAAAGAAATAGAAATTTATATTAGCATTAGAAATAAGATCAGAATTCATAGGGCGACCAGTCAACTTGGAATCTTCCATAGTTTTCAACGTTTCATACTACACAAACACAGAATAAAATAAACAAAAATAAAAATATATATATATTAAAAACGCGTTTTTAGCCATTATTGCAGTCAAAAGCTGCCCTTCACAGCAAGAACAAGAACAAATGCGTTATTGACAACACCATTTAAAAGAGAGGGAAAAAAAAAAAAAAAAGAAACTCAACAACTCCCGAAAAAAAAAAATAAAAAGAAACAGAAAACAAAGTCCAAGCTTCACAACTCCACCATTCAACGCCCTTAAAACCCAAAAACAAAATAAAAAAAAAACATAAAACCCAGAACAACAATAATAATAAAATAAAAAACAAAACAAAACAAAAAAAACGAAATCACGTTTGTGAGTGATTCTGTGAGAGAAGGAAGGAAGAAATGAAATCGGGAGCCGTTTGAATTTGAATTTGACTTTTGATCCTGTTCTTGGTGTTCCTTCCATGGCGAACTCAAGCTCGGACGCTCTGACCACTACGCTTTGCAACTCAATCCAGGCACTGGGAAGAGGCTTCGACGTGACCTCCGATATTCGTCTTCTCTACTGCAAAGGAGCTCACGGCTCGAGGCTTGTGCAGATTGACGAAGCTCGAACCAGAGATCTTGTTCTCTCCGGTGGCCTTCTTGTTCCTAATGTCTCCGTCGATATCGGTTGCTCTCCGCAGAAGAGAACCACCGAGAAAGTTCCCGTTTGCTCCTTCCATGAGGTACTCATTGATACTTTCTTTCTTTTTTGGTTGTGATTTTGTTGAGATTAAATTCCGATTGTGAAATTTGTTCTCTTGGTTGTGTTCGATTTCTCCATCGTTTTGGAATGGCAGAATTGTCGTTCTGCAAGCTTTTGTTTCGATAATTTGTCTTTAATAAAGTTAGTACTTAGATTTTAGTATTGTGAAAAATACTATCTTGTTGAGATTAACATACTTACTAGTAGTCTCTTTTGTAATCAATGTTATATACCTGGCTTTTTTGGAGATTGGTTTTGTGAAAATCTCTGCTTTGATGCTAAACCCAAACTATGTATTAGCTTTTCAGTTCTTGAGTCCGTACAACTAACAAGCTTTACACAGATAGGCTATGAACTTTGGTGATAGGCTGAAGTTTGTGAATGCACTTTGAGAGTACCCAGTATGTTTTAATGTATACCTTTTCAATCTTCACTCTATCTCTGATCAATTTTTCGGCTTTCCCCAGTGGGCTTTGTAAGGTTTATATAGTTTGTTAGTATCTTTCTTAAAGATTCAGATGTTGTTGATTTGTTAGTGTCCTTTTTAAAGATTCAGATATCATATTAACAACTATTTTTGCCTTTTCTGTTCTTTTGGAGAAGTGTTTTGAAAGTGCTTTTGAGGTTTTATTCGACAGGGACGTGGATTTATTATTGCTAAACTATTGAGGGTAAATGAGAGTGGTGATAGACAAGCAACTGTGTACAGAAAAAAAAGATAGAGCTGAATTTAAGCAGCTACATTTTATCTTGTTTTAACTATCCAATGCATTTAAGGAAATTAGGTTGTGTTCTTGATGAAAATCTTCTGAAGTTGCTGGAATTTCTATTTGTTCAACTTAAAAGTTCATGAGCTTTTAAGTTCCACTGGGTGTTTTTATTTGTATATTCTGCATGTTCTATTATCTTGTTGATTATTGCTATCGGAGTACAATGCTGCATGCCTTTTTACCTAATTGTCGAACCATCATTTTAGTGACTTTATTCCTTTGGTGTTTGAATGGCAGATGTCAGAATTCTTTAATGTGAGAACTGGTATATCAGGCAATATTCCCCTAGGAAGCTTTAATTCCATGTTCAATTTCACCGGCTCTTGGCAAGTTGATGCTGCAGTCACCAAATCACTTGCAATGGTTGGATACCTAATTCCTCTGTATAAAGTTAAACTAGAAAAGCAAAATTTAGTCTTGCATGATGAAATTAAGCGCGCTGTTCCGTACACTTGGGATCCCGCATCATTGGCAAGGTGAGCATTTTTCATTTATGTCTCAAAAGTCTTCGGCAATGAAATATATTTTTTTGACCCTTAATACCATAAACGAGATAGTTAACATTGACTAAGTCAGTGAGGTAGTACCTCTCAATAAGTTAAGATGTGCTTCCTTGCCATTATGTTAGCTAATGGATCCCCGGGAGGAACTATGTTTTAATTGCACCAAATTACTAAATAGCGGATACATCAAGTTCTTATGTATTGCTAGATCCAATGGTGGAGATTGTGATCTACTTTCTGTGCATATTTGCACTTTTAGATTCTAGTAAGAGGCTAATTGTAGAAGGAAAACTTAACATGCCCAAAGAAAAATTGTGGAGAACTCAACCCAACAAACCCGCCAGCCCCCCGGGTTATTTACATAATTGTACTTGTTGTCATCCAGAGCAGGATGAATGAAAGAGGGCTTCCCAGAAGGGCCTGGTGGTAAAGATTCTCCTTGCATGCCGTCCGATGAAGGACGATTAAATTGATTAAAAGCTAATGTCAAGTCGCTATCCATAAAGATATATGCAGATTTACAGATAGATAATACAGGGTGCCCGCCTCCTTTTCAGACATATCCTCAACAATCTGGCGGTTGTTCGGTCTCTGCTTTTGCGGGGTGGGAGTGCCTGGTCGCTGGGCTTTCCTTTTCCTCAACCAATTCGGTTGTGTCAGCCCGGTCTAACATTTTGTCATAAGTTGGCTGGAAAAAGATGGATTGAATGTAAGATAGATTTGACTTCAAGTGGCACAGGACCATTTAAGTTAGAATACATTGTAAAGAAAGGCAACTTCTTAGCACTAAAGAGTTATTCTATTTTGACTCAAGAAGACAAAAGTATCATTAACCACAAGGGTCTAGCTAAATCATTGATCAATGAAGAATGGTTTGAGTCACAAGGGTCTTATTTTAACTCAGAGTTAAGGACATTTTTTCCCTATTTTATCATGAACAGAGATCTAATTCAGCGATCTAGCAATACATTGCAGGGATAGTGTCTTTGATATGGAGTAATTGCTATTAATAAAAATGACCTGAGAAAATTTTCCTTTTTTTTGTTTTATTTTTTCAGTTTCATTGAGAATTTTGGCACTCACATTGTTACATCGGCAACCATTGGTGGAAGAGATGTGGTTTACATTAGGCAACATCAGTCATCTCCTTTGTCAGCAATGGACATTGAGAATTATGTGAAGGACATGGGTGATCATAGGTTTCAGGACTCTACAAGCCAGTCCAATGCTGGCCCCTTAAAGTATAAAGACAAGGTTAGGGTGACTTCACAATTTTATGGCAATTTTTTTTGTATTGGAGCAAAAATATCTTGTTTCACGAAGTTGTTTAATTTTCCAATCTTTCACCACTTTCTAAGAGCTGTGCGCTACCAATAGCTAATTGCACCATCTGCCTCTTTCTTGAAATAATTTAAATATATATATATGTATACATATATATATATATATATCGGTTTGTTCTTCTACGTTTCTAATAATAGCAACTGTTTTAGTCATCAAGTTTATCTTTGCTCCTGTTGAAGGCTTCTTCATAATTTAAATTTCTTCTGCAGGATGTTACTGTAATTTTTAGAAGACGTGGTGGGGATGATCTCGAGCAAAGTCATGCCAAATGGGCAGAGACAGTAAGATTGGCGCCAGATGTGATCAACATGACGTTTACTCCTATTGTTTCTCTGCTTGAAGGAGTACCTGGAACAAAGCATTTGGCTCGTGCAATTGACTTATATTTAGAGTGTAAGGTTCACCTAACACTTACTTTACTGAATATCCATCTTGTCCAAATGATGCTAAAAATGTTTGCGTCTGCGTGTGTGTTTTCTTTTTTTTTTTTTTTTTTTTTTTTTAATTTTTATTGCTGTATGACATCTTACACTCTAAATATAAGTCAATTTCAATATAAAAATTGTACCTGAGATTTTGGCCAGAGTTTTTCTATTAGTTGATTGTAGCTGCCGGGGAAAAGTTTCAACTAGAAATGTGGGGAATCATGTTCTTGACCAACTAACTGTTGTCTAGTAAATGTTATTCTTAGGTAACCCTTACTATGTAGGGTTGAAAGGGGAAAAATATACATGTACATATGCATATACGTATACATATACAAATACATATGCATATACATAGCCATCATTTTTTTTTACAGAGCTGACTTGAATGGGACTTTATTGCCAAATTTCTCATTTTGACTTCTTGTTGGAAGATCTTCTCAATGATATGGGTGAAAATTTAAATATGTTAAGACTCGGGCCCAACCTACATTAGTAATATACCTACTTTGATTTTTCACTCGTGAAAAGTGTGCTCTTTGTTAAACCTTCCTGACATGTTGCTTTACCATGTCCATAGTATATGATTGACATTTTCCAGTCTTGCATACTTCCCCTTCATGATCTTTCTACTCTTATGTGGTTTAGTGTTCTGGCTGTTTCAGATGATTTTATGACATGTTTATTCAATTGTCATTGCTTTTACCAGACAAGCCGCCTATTGAAGATCTGCAGTATTTCTTGGATTTTCAAATTGCACGAGTTTGGGCCCCCGAGCAGAATAATCTGCAGAGAAAGGAGCCTGTGTGTCCATCTCTTCAGTTCAGCTTGATGGGTCCAAAGCTTTATGTTAGCCCAGATCAGGTATTTTTCATTGTTTAGTATATAATTATTTTAATAATTGCGAAGGTGAACCACACTCTCACTGAAATAGAGATCCACATAAGATGGGGAGAAAACTTCAAGAGTATGGTATTGTGGAAAAAAGGACTATGTAAGGGGGAAAAAAAAATCCAGAAACTAGTACAAAGAATAAGAGCTCAACAGCCAACAGATTTAGCATGCAGTTTCTGATTTGTGTGGTAATGCCTAGGAAATAGACAAGTGCAAATCTGTCTTGTTTTAAAACTCATTTTAAGTGCAAAGCTACAAACAATAGATCTCGTTGAGATTGTGATCTTCATAATTTTACTCATCAAAGAATGTATCACCGTTTGCTGTATCTCAAGTGCTTCTATGTTTGAACAACGAATGATTGTTTAAGGTAAATTAAAAAATTATCGATGTTTTTACAGGTAACAGTAGGCCGTAAGCCCGTCACTGGGCTGAGACTTAGCCTTGACGGCAGCAAGCAAAACCGACTTTCCATACATTTGCAGCATTTAGTGTCTCTTCCTAAAATCCTTCAACCTCACTGGGACACACACGTGGCCATTGGGCCTCCTAGATGGCAAGGCCCAGAGGAGCAAGATAGCCGTTGGTTCGAACCAATCAAGTGGAAGAACTTCTCCCATGTAAGCACTGCACCAATAGAGGACACAGAGACTTGCATAGGAGACCTCTCTGGTGTTCATATTGTCACCGGAGCTCAGCTTGGCGTTTGGGATTTTGGTGCCAAAAATGTCTTGCACCTCAAACTCCTCTTCTCCAAAGTTCCAGGCTGCACGATAAGGCGGTCTGTTTGGGATCACAACCCTTCTGCCCCTTCTTCTGTGCAAAAGCCTGATGGCTCCTCGTCATCATATGCAAACAACAGAGCCACTGATGATAAAAAGGAGGATATCTCAACCCAAACTGGAAAACTAGCTAAAATTGTAGACATGATGGAAATGTTAAAGGGTCCACAGGATATTCCAGGTCATTGGTTGGTCACGGGGGCTAAGCTTGGGGTAGACAAGGGAAAGATTGTATTGAGAGTGAAGTATTCCTTGCTGAATTACTGATCATCTTTTGTGTTTTGTAATTTTAGGCTTTTCCACTAGGAATTGGGTAGTCAAGCATTCTTTGCACAGCATGTCCTTGTTATGTTGTTTTGTACATCTTGTTCATTTTGCTTGTGAAGTCATCTCAGTTGCTAGTCACAATCATTATTTGTCTCTGATAGGTCTTTTTCTTTCCAAAATTTCGTTTACATAACTTGTTCATCATAAGACAAGATTACGTTTCTGATTAATAATACTTTGGTCTTAGTTTCTATACGTACATAGTAATTCTTCTTTTTCCCATTTGACATCAATGATTTGCTGTTTCCAAACAGATGATTTCGTGTCTGCTTGGTATTTTTGGTGGTGACGGCTTCCTGTTTTCCTCTTTGTAACTTTGAAACTGTCAAATTCATCTAAAATCTCATGTACACAGTTCTTCTTCAAAGACATTAATTATGTCGTTGAATAAAAAATGAACTTGAGATATGTAATATGTGAATAATAATGTTGTGAATTATTTCCCCATGAAAAATCACTCCCAATTCCACAAAAAATAAAAGAGTTTGAATTCTACACCTTTAAATAAAAAAAATCAGCTCTTTTCTCTCAAGAACTAGGGTTTCTCCTGTTTCCTCTTGTGCGCCACCTAGGGTTCGGGTTGAAGACCTCACCGCCTCGATGCTCGCTAATGGTCTACCTAAAGCTGGTCCTCGGGGTCACATGATGGCTCTTCGGTGATGCCTTGCTTCCAAAACATAGGTTCTAGTGGCATCTCTTGATGGGATGGTGAGGCTGTTTTGCTGGGCATTGGGGTTTATCATTGTGAGTGTCGGAAATTTGTGGTGTTGTAGTCTGTTGGGTTATATCCTATTGTCATCTTAGATCTATAAGGGTGGAATAGGTGGATTTGTGTGGTGTTGGTGGGGTTCTTCTCTTGTCGCCATTAGCTTGGCATGATTTATTAGGTGGCTGCCTCAAGGGTGCAACACCCGCTGATTTCTATATAATGAAATATGTCAAGTTAGTGATGATGTTAAGTAATTACCTTATTGATTTATGATATTATTGTCACTAACCTTTTTATTCTAAGTGTTATAACATGTAACGGTCACGTGAAATTGATGTGCTCAAAGTGTTTATGATAATTATGTTGTGTGTTTAATTATAATTTTTTTGTAATAAATTAATGTCTTGGTAAGCTTTAATGTGTAAGGTAGTTTGGCAGGCCGATGTAACTTCATCGGCAGGCCGGACCTCAAACCTTCGACAGGCCGAACTGAGTGATCAGCAGGCCGAAGACAGCTGACAAAGAGTCAGCAAAAAAAAAAAAAAACTTTTAGAAATTTGTGACTGAGATAATTACGATGATTGGATATGATTGGAGGATTTAATGTGATTGATTGGCATATTTTTGATAAATTTCCTCATTTTAGGAAATAAAATGTTTGACTTTGCATTGATTGGATTTAATTGATGTCGTTTCTCATTTTGAAAGGGGTAAAATATGGTAAACAAGCTAAATCAATTTGATTGTCCCTAATTCCCCTCCAATTCCTACGTGAAGTTTGCCTCAAATTAATAAAAAATTTCCAAAATTAAAGAGAGAATATCTCTTCCCTTTACGCCATTTTCATTTTCACGTAAACGCTCTCTCTCTCTCGTTTTTCTCTCTCACCCTCTCTCTTCTTCACGTTTTTCTCCTTCTTCTCCCTCTCTATTTCTCTGCTATAATTTGAATGAAATATTGAAATTTCTTTGAGGTTAATCCAAAAAAGGTTTGAGAAGAATTCATTTTAAGGTAAGAGTTCATTTTTTTCGGTATTTCTGAAATATATTTTCCTCTTGAATTCGAATGCTATATCTTTGTCTGGGAATTTTTGTTTACTCTAAAATTTTAACATGATATTCATGTATGTGTTATGTGACCTTCCTCCAAATTTCATGTTCATTGGATTTTTCTAAATTAAGATATGAATTCTCTTCTCCTTGCCACTCACAGAAAATTATTGTTGAATGTTTATATGCACATAAATGTAGCTTTTGTTCTTAGAGCAAATGAATGATTTTTTCACGAAATTTCATACGTATATGTTTATTTATATGTTAAATTTATAAAGAGAAAAGTCTCATGATAATATGACGAACATTATATGTGTTATGAAATTTTTATTGAAGCTAGGTTTATTAGATTGTTTTAACAGAAAATTGAAAAGCTTTTATGATGGGATGTTTTGTATGATTTAATGACTTTATTTGATGATGAAATATTTTTGTGCTTCTGTAATTATATGTTAAAAAGCTGTTATTAGAATTTTAGAGTCTAAATAATTTTATATCAATTATTGGAATATGAAATATGTGTGAAACTCACTGCTCATTATGATGAAGATTGTTTTGTTATGTCTTCCAATGCATGTTTTGGGATGATTGAATTTTATTAAAAGGTGATTTTTGGCTATATTGGAATTTTAAGTGTCTATTATATGTAATATTTTTACGTATACAATGATGATGATGATGATGTTTATGGTGCAACACTTGAGCCCTTAAGATAAAATAAATTAAGTTTTGATATGGACAATGAAATGAAAGATATGTTCCTTATGAAAATGTGCCTAGTGCACTACTATGATGATGATGATGTTCATAAAATGTTTTAAGCTGTGAGATATAATTGTATTTACTAAGCATTAGCTTATTTAGTTTTATATCTTGTTGTAGATAAGGGTAAGAAGATAATCGATTAAGTGGAGGACAAGGGAAGGCGTGTGAGCTAGAAATGATGGATTGAAAAAAGTGTTTAAAACTTATGAACTATGTTTTACTCTTTTTATTATTATTATTATTTCTTTTAAGTATATTTGTTTTCTTTCCTAACTTTGAGGTATTGGAACTTGTTTTAAATTAATTTTTGAATTTTTGTCAGTCGGTCGGCCTGCCGACCATATCTGGTCGATTTGCCAATGAAAGAATCGGCCTGCCGATTACTCTGTACCAGCTTGCCAATCTTATCAAATTTTGAAACCCTGTTTTGCAAAGCCTTGGGTGGCCTGCCGAAGGTTGACCTTCAGCCTGTTGAATCCACAAGTTTGGCCTACCGAACTGTGAGTGTAGTTTCTTCAAGGATGTTTTAAAAATTATTCAATTTTACATTGGTATTGATAAACTATTTAAAGGATTTTTATGACCAATTAAATTATTATTATTATAAAAATGGATTAAGTTATTGAATAATGATTTAAAAAAAATGTATGCATGGATCTAAGTATGATTTTCCAAAATATGATTTAATTAAATAGTTTATCTTAATCTTAAAAGTTTGAAGGTATGAATGTAACGTCATCTGTGACGTCCGTAAGAGAGCGTTACAGGCTTTGGTATCAGAGCGGATTTCTGTTTTCAATTCATATCGCCACACGTCGGTCCAAGTCCTCCAAGTAAGTATGTTTTAGAGTTAAATGTTAAGATGTAAGTATGATGATAAGAATAAGGTTTAGATGTTTAATGAATAATACTCTAGTAGTGAAAACCTGTCTCATAAAGTAGAAGATTGTTCTTAAATTCGTACTCTTTTAGGAAATTAACAATGGACGACCATAGAAGAATGCAAACCTGCACTCAGACCAACGAGATGTTGACGACGATGATTGCTGAGTTGTAAAGACAACGAGGAGAGCAAAGAAGGGAGATTGCTGAATTAACGGCTAATGGCTGCAACGGCAAACGACGAGGCAATGATGTGCCTCTTCCTCCTCCTCCCTAACCATAAGTCAATGAAGTCTTGGCTCCTGCTGCTAAACCCGAAGCGGTCTATTAAGAACCTTTACTAGTCAGATGGAAGAGGGTTAAGCCGGCGGACTTCGAAGGTTTTAAGGATCCACTGGTCGCACAAGGATGGCTAAAGACAATTGAAGCCACTTTGAGACTCATGGGCTTCACAGATAATGAGAAGGTTCTCTGTGCATCGTATTGCCTCACCATGGAGGCCAGGATTTGGTGGGACGGCATCGAACAGAGCAGGAACATTGAAGAGATGACATGGGTTGACTTCGTTCATGAGTTCAATACGAAGTTCTTCCACATGAACATTACCAAGAAGCATTATGATGAGTTCGAGAACCTGCACCGTGGAGATATGTCGGTTATGGATGTAGTGGCAAAGTTTGATTAGCTAGCACGTCTTTGCCCAGGGATGGTTAATGATGAGAGCGAAAGGGTCAGAAGACTGATCAGAGTCCTCAGAAATTGTGACTGAGATAATTACGATGATTGGATATGATTGAATGATTTAATGTGATTGATTGGTAGATTTTTGATAAATTTCCTCATTTTAGGAAATGAAATGTTTGACTTTGTATTGATTGGATTTAATTGATGTGGCTTCCTATTTTGAAAGGGGTAAAATATGGTAAGCAAGCTAAATCAATTTGACTTTTCCTAATTCTCCTCCAATTCTCACGTGAAGTTTGCCTCAAATTAATTAGAAATTTTTGAAATTAAAGAGAGAATATCTTTTCCCTTTACGCCATTTTTATTTTCACATAAACGCTCTCTTTCTGTCTCTCGTTTTTCTCTCTCACCCTCTCTCTTCTTCACGTTTTTCTCCTTCTTCTCCCTCTCTAGTCCTCCGCTATAATTTGAATGAAATATTGAAATTTCTTTGAGGTTAATCCAAAGAAGGTTTGAGAAGAATTCATTTTAAGGTAAGAGTTCATTTTTTTTCGGTATTTCTAAAATATATTTTCCTCCTGAATTCGAATGCTATATCTTTGTCTAGGAATTTTAGTTTACTCTAAAATTTTAACATGATATTCATGTATGTGTTATGTGACCTTCCTCCAAATTTCATGTTCATTGGATTTTTCTCAATTAAGATATGAATTCTCTTCTCCCTACCACTAGGGGTGTTCTTTGGTGCGGTTCTTGTCGGTTTAGTCGGCTCGGTTACCGAATCGAAACTATTAGTTTTCCAATTGTAAAAACCGAAACCGCACCACATATTAATAGTATTCGGTAGGTTAACCGACCGTTCATGGTCGGTTTCAGGTTTCGATTCGGTTCAATTTTCGCATATAGTAATCTAATGGTATACAAGAAGTATACTATCAGTTTACCACATTTTATCTTATTTTTTTGTTAAAGAATTGCTAAAATAGTACAATGTATTGTGTATTGTTTAGGTTGTTTTTAAAATGGTGCTAAAAAATTATACTATAATGGCGATTGACATTTACATTTTGTCATAGCACTTATGTTGAAATCATTAAAAATCTTTTGAGAATGATATATGTTATATTTGTTTGAGTTTTTTAAATTGTTTTCAATTTTCATAAGACCAACAAACTTTACCTCAAAGTATAAAAGAGAAACACCTAATAACCCTTTAAGAAAAGTATAAGCAAATTAAGCATAATGAGTCACATAGACCAAATCTACATTTTAAGTCTCTAAAAAACATGTCATAATGCCAAATGTCCAATTTAAAACAATAAACCATGAAAGTTTAAACTAACTTATAGTCAAATCCATAAGTCCAAAATTCAAAATGATCAAAACATAAAGCCACAACAAATATAATAATGATTTCTAAAGTCCCAAATGCAAAGTCTTAAAAATATCTAAATTTAAGTGCATCTAATTGAACATCATACACCATAATAATGCTACTCCTCTCCCTCTTCCTCATCCTCCTCCAACTCCAATGGATCATCCTCAATGCTACATGAAAAAATATG
>CAMOHE010055592.1:18012-29491 GCA_946598075.1 Artocarpus hirsutus
GCATGTTAGAGGTCAAGTGAGGGGCTTAGAAATGATTTCCTTGAGAAATGAAACAGATAGAGAGAAAAAGGTGTTAATTGCACTTGACAAAGACGTTTGGGAACTGTTTCATCAAGATTAAAAAAATAGAGACTAATCTGTCACCAATTAAGTAATATAAAGTTCATTGGTGTCAATTACTCTTCATTTTGTTTGCGGAAGCAAAAGCCAAAAGAGAAAAAGAAAACTGATAAACCGATTCCCATTGTCTTGAGCCTGGTTTATTGTTTAATATCATTTTTTTTTTTGTTTTGAAAACCAAGAAATCTTCGACAATTTAGGTAACAGATCGTTCATGACATCCCAAAAATAAGAAATTCTACCCTTCAAAAATTTTTTTTTTCTGAAGTAGTTGTTGATTTTTAGGAAAAAGGTAGTTGTCGTTTTAGAAAACAACATTGATTTTCACGTTGTTTTAACTTATTCAAGTCCATTTTTTTGTCCCACACGGTATGGGTGTTCGCAGGGATTTCAGTATTTTTTTTTTTTTAAACAATCAATCAAACCAAAAAAAATTCTATGTTTACGTATTTTGATATTTTTTATAAAACTAAATTGAACCAAATCACTCATAAGCAATTCAAACGGTTTAATTTGAACGGTTAATGCTTAAGATCAGTTTTTTTTATCTAACAAGAATTATGGAACATCTAAAATTTTTATCTTTCAAAATTTAATACAAACATAAAGCAAACTAAAAAAGTTACAATAATACAAATAAAAAGTCATTAACAACCAAACTAAAAAGTCAAAAATATAACTAAATAACATAAGACAACACAATCAAATTTTAAACATGAATGAAAGCTTTTCGCTGGTATCGATAAATCTCTCCTCCAACTATTATTATCCTCAATTGATGCTATGGTGAGTTGAGCCGGTGGTAGAGAGAGATGACGTAACAATGACAACATGGCAAGTAGGTCAACGGTGGTGCAGAATGAAGACATGGTTGCTGGATGGAGGGAGGCAAGGATTCTATTCCATGAGTTAGTATTAGTTGTATATATTGGTTTTTTAATTTGATTTTGTTTTTTAGATATTGATGATAAGTGATTACGAGAAGTGTAATTATAGAGTATAAAAAGATACATCTTATGTGTAGAACTACTTTCAATAACCACTAAAAAATAATCTATTTAAAAATTAATAAAAATCTTATATGAAAAATATTTTAAAAATAAAAATGATATAATATAATGGTTTAACAGGCGATTTAAGTAGGCGGCTTTAGTGGACAGTTTAAAAATTCAAATAACTAATTAAATCACTTAAAATATTTATATAAAAAATCACCCAAACCATCCAAAATTAAAATATAAAAACCATCGGTTTTTTTGACACCTCTACTATAAGCCAACAACAAATGACATCTTTATCTTTTACACTGCGAGAAACGACATCTAAAGGGAAAGCAATGTATTAAAAGCGGTAGCGCTTGAAATAAAATTTGTAATGCTTATCAATATATATATATATAAAAAACGCTTGAAATAAAATTTACAGCAAATAAATAAATAAATAAACAAGACATTCAAATCAGAATGACAAAAAAAATCCTCTTAAATCACCAAAACACTTATCTATTGTACAAAGGATCCTAGCAAGACATACTAAAACAAAAAAAAAAAAACAAAAACAAAAAAATCATGCAAGAATAAGGATGATAATCCAGCTCCCTCCCTTCAATCTTCTATTCCTCAAATACTCTCTCTGCCATATCCTTTTTTTTTTTTTTTTTAGCTCCAAAGGAAAATACGATGTGCTTTGTCAGAGTTGTTGCTTGAGCAATCCTATTGAATCCTAATTTTGTTACTAATAAAATAGTAAGATCTAGTTTAAAAAGTACACCACATGCTAAATTGAGGCTTGCAGTTTTTTTTTTTTTTTTTGGTTATTGCTTCTTTTATTTTATTTTTTTATTTTTTCATATTTTTGGTGCTCTTCTATAATTTCTTTGTTTTAACTTTCAACATAATATACAATTTCTTTCACGTCGTTCGTGGTTTCAAATGACATGAATTTCGCGTGGCTTTAAAGAGTCAGTGCAGTAGCTAACACAACAGAATTTTACTTTTTGTAGTTGTTGGTGGTGTTGTTTTTTTTTTTTTTTTTTTAGTTTTTAAAAAAAATTTTTGACTGCCATGAGCAATAAGGTTACAACCTTGTAACTAACAAAACAATAGACTGGTAGCCATTGTTTTGTTAGTTGCGAGGTTGTAATTAGGACCTTCTATTTTGTTACTTACGGGACTGTAATCCTATGAGATTAAATAAAATTACTTTTTGTTTATTAGAGCTGTCAATTCGTGTTCGCCTGTTATATTTAGACTAGCACGATTATTACAAGATACGATTAGTATGACCACGAACATGAACATGACACAATTAATAAATATGCCAAGAACTCATGTAACATGGCACGCTTAATATGTTTATTAAACAAGTCATGACAGATTGACACGATAAAAACCTATATATGACACTATTATGACCCAATTAATTAAAAAAATTTTAATTTTTATTTATATATATAGTCAATTCAAGCGGATTCGTGTCGTGTCATGTCTGCATGTTTACAGCCTATTTAAATAAGTCAGTACGAATCTAGCCTGTTTATTTTTATATTATTTGTGTTAACTCATTTACAGCCCAATTAATAAATATGTGGTCAAATCTATTTATCTCATGATGTTTTTGTATCGTTTCGTTGTCTCGTGTCTAAAATTATCAATGCAATTGTTTATTAGGACCGATATTGTTTTTGGAATGGAGCTGACATAAGCCATTCGGGTTAGGTCGGCTTGGGGAAGTCTTTGTAATATCTGTTCGGATCAGGTCAATTGCTAATAGCAGTTCCATCATACAGATATGTTGCTTCATGATTTTGTGCGATATTAGACTGTTCAAATTAGGCATTTAAGAATAGCTTTTGTTGTCTGATGGAGATGTTCATGCCATTTGGAGTGTTGGGTGCGATTTCCACGAGCAACATTGAATTTCAATTTTTTTTTTAGTTCTTATGTGTCGTTTTCAGAAGACATCCGGCAAGGCCAGCCCTTGTTATGAAACAACAAAATCTATAGAAACAATTGATTCAGGCTCTTCGGTGAGGGGTTTTAAAAACGGTGATAACTGACAAGCTCGGGTTAGTTAATAGTAAAGAAAATAAAGTAAAAAAAAAAACAAATATTAACTTCAAGTTGGCATATTTTCTGCAAACGACCTTCATTTTTTATGTTGCTTTAAGAGATTATAGCTGTTGATTACTTGATTTAGCTCGCTAGATTTTTTTTTTTTTTTGAGAAGGACGGCCCAACCCAAGCAATTTGATCTTCACTTTCAAACGACATAGCACTTCGTGTTGTTTTCAAAGACTCTGAT
The DNA here is from genome assembly GCA_946598075.1 of Artocarpus hirsutus. NCBI lineage: Eukaryota > Viridiplantae > Streptophyta > Magnoliopsida > Rosales > Moraceae > Artocarpus > Artocarpus hirsutus. The sequence goes on from CAMOHE010055592.1 coordinate 21,436, forward strand.
GTCGTTTCAGCCCACCCTTACCGATCAGGGTGGCTCAGTGGGAAAATTATCAAACATTTGATGAACTTTTGTGCGGGTTATGGCAGTTTTTTTTCTAGTTAACACGCTTATCGCGTGCTTCCAACTTCCAACCGAAGTCAATTTACCGGGTGTTTGACAAAGTGGTGGGAACTGCGATTCCCACCACAAACTCAGTTATGAACAGTATAAAGTTCTCATATGTTACAGTAACAATTAAAAAAATTGCTACAGTGTAAAGCTCTCAACTGCTACAGTAAAAGTGGTTCTCACCACTGGTTCCCACTAACTTCCAAACACCCCCTAGAGACCATGTCAGTTTAAATTTCTCATAATAAGATCGTTTTTTGATCGAAAAGGAAAGAAAATAAAAAAGGAAAAAGGCAAGAATGCTCAATGATGCAATGAACAAACACTTTAATACACATGGTAAGGATTACAAATTCCCACCACATGGTGTCGTCTCTATTACTGTTGGGGTGCTCTCAGAATTGATTGTGTTCGCCTAATGTTTCAAATAAATATATTTATTTTGGTTTTGATGATTACAAATAATTATTGCGCAATTACTAATAATTTATCTTAACTATATGGTGTTATTCTTGAAGAAATATTTTAGCAACTCAAGATTATTAGAAGAAAATTCATCAAGCAATGACCCGGGTGCAACATTGTGAAGAATTATAATCCTGAGAGCTTGAAGATTGAAGTAGATCTCAAAAAGCATGAAAAATAGGTTTAAATTTTATTTTGAAGCTCATACTATGTTAAAGCTTGCATATGATTTTCATCAAGATTTTTAGCTCAAGTTTGGTCATAACTATTTATGTCGAAAATATTTCTGAACCGAAAATCTTAAGCTCTTTTAAACTAAAAATTAAAAAATATTTTCAAAAATTGTTTGCCTTTGTTCAAAATCTTTTTCTATCATTTTTAGAGCTTAATATTTAATTTTGATGCTAAAATTATATTTTCCCAAATTTTAAAATTGTTTTCAAATAGTTTTTTTTTGGCGTCTAGGTTTGCTGGAGAGGCACGGTCGATATGGCAGTCAACCGCCCAACCTTAGGGCTGGTTTCTTCCAGTAACTTAGTTGACTGCACCATGTACAGGGTGGTCGACCGTAACGTCTAATAGCTATATTTTTAGTCGTTAGAAACGTTTCTCCAATGGCTAGTTTGCATATTTTTTGGTATAGATACTTTATTTTGACCTTGGAGATAACTTTTGACACCTTGAACATATATTAAATCATATTCTAAGTATGGACAAGTCTTTGATTATTCTCTTGAGCTAAACTTGTTCAAAAATTATCTTGTGAGCTTATACATCTCCTAGTTGCTTAAAAATTATAATCCAATCATTCTTACAAGGTGTAAAATAGTTGTTAAAAATATTCAATCCTTGTAAAACCAAGTGTCTGGTTAGCCAATCTCCGTAAAATTACGGTTGTAAGAGGTTGTGATGAGCCTCATGTAGAAGAAGTCACCGATTGTACAAAGAATGATCATGCTAAAACTAGATCAGAATAGTGGAAGAGGTTGTGCTTGCTTAGCTTGGGGATAGTGAATATAGACATATTACTGAACCACTATAAATCGTCTTTGCATATTTTCAAATTATTACTAGTGATATATTTGATTTGTAATATTAGCTTGTTTAATTGCATCTTTGTGACTTGTTAGTTTATAGCTTGAAAATTTGTACTCTTGAATTGTTGATTATTGGATTTAGTCTCATACTTTGATTGTGATTATTTCTAATTTTCTAATAATTGTAAAAAGTTTGTAAAACCCAATTGGGTAGTCATTTTTAGGCAAACAATTGGTATTAGAATGAGGTGCTCGAATTTGTTTTTAAAAGAGATTTCACAATCTTGAGCATGACTACTCAAAGTTTGCAAAGCATGGAAGGCCATTCCACAAATAGACCTCCTCTCTTTTTAATGGGGTTGTTTACAACTATTGGAAAGTTAGAATCAAAATTTATTTGCAATTTATTAATTTTACCCTTTGGGAAATTGTTGAAAATGGTCCATACAAACCTATGAAGAACCAAAAGATCCTAAAGAGTATGATGAAAATGATAAAACAAATTGTCATTGAATGCTAAGGCCATTAATATCTTGTATTGTGCATTAGATAGAAATAAATTTAATAGAATCATGTCCTGCACAACTGCACAAGATATTTGGTGCACTTTGGAGGTTGTTCATGAAGGAATAAATTAAGTTAAAAAGACTAAAATTAATTATCTACTTCATGATTATGAAATGTTTAAAAATAAAAGAACATGAGACTATTATCGAAATGTATACTAGATTTACGAAGATTATTAACGGTTTAAAGTCTCTTCGTAGGACATTCAAATCAAGTGAGTCGGTGAACAAAATTGTTCAATCCTTACCTCCATGATATCATATCAAGAGGACAACTTTGGAGGAAGTAAAAGATCTCTCCACTCTATCCTTAGAGGAGCTAATTGGATCTCATATGACACGTGAGATCACAAGAAGGCAAAATCAAGAAAAGGAAGATAAGAAGAAGAAAGGAATAGCCTTGAAGCCTCCATTCGAGAAGTAGATGAAGATGATGAGAACGATGAGGATGAAGCTTTTGATCAAAAAGACATGGAAACTATGGCCTTGCTAGCAAGAAAGTATAAGAAGTTCGATACAAAATTCAACAAAGACAAAGGCCTTAGAAGAAAAGAAGATCAAGGAGAAAAGTCAAGAAAAGATGAAGTGATTTTCTATGATTGCAAGAAACTGGGTCATATAAGACTGGATTGTCATCTGAAGAAAGAAGGAACCAAGAAAGGAGCCAAGAAGGAGGCTTTGAAGAAAGTTCTTTAAGCAACTTGGGATGAACTTGATTTCGAAGATTCCGATGAGGATGAGCCAAGAGAAGTTGCCAATATATGCTTCATGGCTATTGATGATGATGAGGTATCCTCCTCTTATTTTAATGTTGATTGTGATGAAATTGATGGTATTGAGTTATTTAAAGCATTTGAGGATTGCATGATGATTATGAAAAACTAGCACTCAAGAATGCTATGCTTAGACAAAAAAATTGCAATTTTTCAAGATGAAATTGAGGTTTTGAAAAATCAAAAATCAAAAGGTGTTGACAACGATTCACTTGTTAAGAATGCTTCTTTGAAAGAAAAAGTTGATGACTTGACAAACATAATTTTTAAATTCACTAGGGAAAAGAAAAATTTTGGTTTAATGCTTGGTGAACAGGGTTGCATTTTCAACAAAGGTAGTTTACGATATAAGCTACATATTGGACACAAATATTTTAAGAATTATTTTGTCAAAGCAACAACTAGCAAAGTTAACTCAAAATGTGTATGTTAGGGGTGTTCTTCGGTGCGGTTTTTGTTGGTTTGGTCGGTTCGGTTACCGAACCGAAACTATCGGTTTTCCAATTGTAAAAACTGAAACCGCACCGCATATTAATAGTTCATGGTCGGTTTCGGGTTTCGGTTTGGTTCGGTTTTCACATATAGTAATCTAATGGTATACAAGAAGCATACTATCAGTGTACCACATTTTATCTTATTTTTTTGTTAAAGAATTGCTAAAATAGTACAATGTATTGTGTATTGTTTAGGTTGTTTTTGAAACAGTGCTAAAAAATTATACTATAATGGCGATTGACATTTACAATTTGTCATAGCACTTATGTTGAAATCATTAAAAATCTCTTGAGAATGATATATGTTATATTTGTTTGAGTTTTTTAAATTGTTTTCAATTTTCATGAGACCAACAAACTTTACTTCAAAGTATAAAAGAGAAACACCTAATAACCCTTTAAGAAAAGTATAAGCAAATTAAGCATAATGAGTTTGGTCACACCAAATCTACATTTTAAGTCTCTAAAAAACATGTCATAATGCCAAATGTCCAATTTAAAACAATAAACCATGAAAGTTTAAACTAACTTATAGTCAAATCCATAAGTCCAAAATCCAAAACGATCAAAACATAAAGCCATAACAAATATAATAATGATGTCTAAAGTCCCAAATGCAAAGTCTTAAAAATATCTAAATTTAAGTGCATCTAATTGAACATCATACACCATAATAATGCTACTCCTCTCCCTCTTCCTCATCCTCCTCCAACTCCAATGGATCATCCTCAATGCTACATGAAAAAATATGCATCAATTGACATTTAGTAATAAAGAAAGGTTAATATTTGAATACATTAATATACTAAAAGGTCTAACTTACTTGAATGCTTTAGATGATTCTGCATCCATTGATTGAGGTGTTGCATTGCTTGAAGATTCCGGAGGAGTAACAACAACACCATCATCTACAATAAAATTAAAACAATAAAAATACAAATTAAAAGAGAAATAAAGGAGTGAAATTACAATTATCTATACTTATAAGATATAGAACAATAATTAACGTTATTATTACCTGTGACAACTTCATAACAATCTTCAAAAGACTGAAGTTCATCCATGTATTGCCTAAGAATCACAGGCTCATATTCTTCATCCTTGGCATTCAACCAATTTTTCAAGCAAATGATTGCTTCCACCATCCTAAGAGACAATGAACTCCTAAAAGGATCAAGAATACGACCATCGGTTGAGAAAGCGGACTCAGATGCAACAGTTGAAACTGGAACTGCAAGCACATCCTTGGCAATCTAGGATAAGACCTTGTATCTTAGTGAATTAATTTTCCACCAACCTAGAATATCAAAACTTTCCTCCGTGAACTCCTCACATGCCTCAGACAGATACTTATCCACATCATTTTTCTGTACATTTGAACCATCCTCAACCATCATCATCATTAAAAATGTTCTATCTATCTCATTATCAAGTAAAAGTGAGTTAGAACTTGTAAACAATGAAATTGATGAGAAGCTTGAAATATAACTTGAAGGAGCAACTGAATCTAATGAGGCATTACACCGAGTATTCCTTGATTTTGTAGTTGCCTTTGGTGCTTGTTTTGGTTGGGAAGGTGGCATAGGATGACAAGGAGCTAGAGGTGGAGGACGAGCCCGATCATGATATTCCTTGAACAAACTACGCAACGTGTCCTCAACTCCTTTCAACAACTTTGTAGAAGTCAAATCATCATATATAAACTTAAAGGAATGATTTAGATATTTCAACTTGTATCTTGGATCAAAAACCAAGCCAAGAAACATCATGTGATTCATTTTCTCGATATCCCCCCAGTACTTGTCAAAGTTTTTGCTCATCATCGTTGCCATTTGACTCAAAAGAGGATCATCACACACTTGTAGCTTATTCAATTCCTGTTTGACCGCACAAATATCTTTGTAATAGTAGTTTGAAGTGACGTAATATGACCCACTAAAAAACTTTGTCAAAGTGTAAAACCTTGCTAAGAACTTCACAAAGATCTTTGCATTTTCCCAATCCAATTCAATTGGTGGGCCTTCCATCTTTTTCCCTTTGATTACTTTGTCAAAATACACATTATAGTTTTGATCCAAAATTAATCTCTCAAAAACTGGGACAAACTTCAAAGAAGATTGTAACATTAGGAACGTGGAGTTCCGCCTTGTTGTCACATCCAAACACAAAAGCGCTTTTGATCGAATATTTTCTTCCTCCATGCATTCTTTAAACTTCTTAAGGCGTTGTGGTGAGGACCTCACATATCTAACAGCATTGCGGATGCTAGCTATAGAATCTGACAACTCTTTCAACCCCTTGCCGACAATCAAGTTTATTATGTGACACACACACCGTATATGAAGCATTTGACCATCTAAGATGAGACAACCAGGGATATCTCTCACCTTTTTCTTCAATCTGTCTATAGCCACATCATTCAACGATGCATTATCAACTGTTGTTGTGAACAATTTTGTTATTCCCCAGTCATTAAGACATGCAACAATTTCTTGTGCTATTGTTTCCCCTTTGTGATTTGAAACTTGGACAAAATTGATAATCCTTTTCTACATCTTCCAATCATCATCAATCCAATGAGCGGTCAAACACATATAATTGATGTTTTGAATTGATGTCCAAGTATCAGTGGTCAAACACAATCGTTGCTTCTCCAAAACTTTCTTCAACTTTTTCTTATCATCCAAAAACATTTGATAAACATCCCTAGCAATTGTTATCCTTGAGATATCAAATACTCTAGGGTTCAAGTATTCCAAATAGCGCTTAAATCCTTTACCTTCCACATGTTAGAAAGGTAACTCGTCCAAAATAATATACTCAACAACCGCTCTCTTATACCCATCTTTGGACCATGCTCTTAACCCCATAGTAGTTGCTGTATACTCATCATCACCACCATTTGAATTTCTTTTTGTAAAATGGATAGTCTTCTGCTTGTTTTGATTGCTTGGATTCAAAAGACAAGAATTCATGTGACTCCTCATCGACGATGTTCCATTCTTTCTTGTATCACAAGTGTAATCTACACCACAATGCTTGCACTTAGCTCTAGGCTTGTTGGTATTGATAGTCTTTGGGTCCTTGATAAAATGTTTCCAAACTTAGCTAACCTTCCTCTTTTTACCACCTTTTTATCTTTTCCTTCTTGAATTTCAGTTTTGGTTTTAATAGTTTCATCATGGGAATCATTTTCCTTGGACTCTTCTTCATGTTGTTCCGATGAAGACATCTAAAAATCAAAAGAATAAAAAAGCAAAAAAAAAAAAAAAGAGCAACAAATAAAAATTAAGAAAAAACATTTCCTCCAAAAACGGTTTCTAGAAATGAAATCCTCATTATTTCTTATTTGAGTTTATATAATATAATATAAAAGCAGCATAAATGAACATGATCATGATGATCAAAAAAATGATCATGATCAGAAAACTGTGGAAGTTACTTTGGGTGATCATGATCATGATCATCCTCTCCAACCTAATGAAAGTGCAATTTAAATATTGGATTATCGTAAATATACGTCACACTCATCATGATCAACATCTAATTAAGGTGAAAAAAGTGCCTATTAGTGTTATTAATCAGCTATTCAACATCTCATTTATATTTGCCTTTAAGGGGTGAAAGGGCTTAGGATTCTTGATTGTCACTATATGGATTATATTTTAGGGTCTTAATTGCAGTGACTATTAAATCTATAGACGACGTCATGTTTTGAAGATTCTGGTAGATCTAGATTTTATCTTCTCCTAATTTATCAGCTTGTATTTTCTTTTTGCGTTGTATTGGTGCATGTAAAATCCCCCACAAATATGATAGCTAGTTCGATTTTCGTTTCTTCTCTTCAAGTTTATTGTTTGGGTCTCCCAATGTCATCAATATTTTTGTCAATGCTTTTTAGTATATGATATACCGTATATCTAGAGTAATATTCCTGGTTTTTTGCTTCTATCATTTAATTTAATATAATTTAATTTAATTTCGTTCTGCTTTCTTGTTAAGTGGTTTTGTATCAACTATCAAGCCAATAATCTAAGGTACACAGAATTTGTTCACTTAGCACTGACATAAAGAAGATTTAAATTTAGTTTCTTTGTAAACATTTTTTTAGTTATGAAGTGTTAGAATCCAATTGAATGATTGATGTTTGCAATTATTTTGTTCACTTTTTTTTTTAATGAAACCTCAGAGTGGAAAATTATTAAACAAGAATGAAAAATGCAACAGGGAACAGAAAGGCAAAGAGAAGAAAAGGGACAAAAAAAATCAAGTCCTGAACCTATATCTTGTAAAGCATCCAAACCAAGCTCTCTAAAAACAAAGCTTGTAGCACTATGCCACCAAGTATAACAACCAGAAACAACATTCGTCATGATCAACCAAAGAAAAAAAAAACTAGTAGCTTACCTAATCAGCAGTGGAGGTGGAGATATGTAAGGCGAAGATGAATCTGTGATCTTCCTCAAGCAGCTGAATTTGACAATCCGTGGTCTTCTCTAGCGACTGGTAGCTGCACACATGCACGAAGGAAAGGGTGAGTTTTGAGAGAAAATGAAGCTAATCTGCTGCTAGGGTTTTGAATTTGAGGGATGAGAGAAACCTCATAAACGGCA
>CAMOHE010055592.1:29511-70858 GCA_946598075.1 Artocarpus hirsutus
CTATATCTTGTAAAGCATCCAAACCAAGCTCTCTAAAAACAAAGCTTGTAGCACTATGCCACCAAGTATAACAACCAGAAACAACATTCGTCATGATCAACCAAAGAAAAAAAAAACTAGTAGCTTACCTAATCAGCAGTGGAGGTGGAGATATGTAAGGCGAAGATGAATCTGTGATCTTCCTCAAGCAGCTGAATTTGACAATCCGTGGTCTTCTCTAGCGACTGGTAGCTGCACACATGCACGAAGGAAAGGGTGAGTTTTGAGAGAAAATGAAGCTAATCTGCTGCTAGGGTTTTGAATTTGAGGGATGAGAGAAACCTCATAAACGGCATCGTTTAGAGTAAAATATGCAATCGGCTCGGTTCGGTTTCTAACCAAACCAAAATATTAAAATCGAAACTAAACCGAACCCGTTCGGTTTCATGGAAATCGATTTTTTCAGTCTTTTGTCGAGAGGTTCTTCGGGCGGTTTTGGGCGATTGGTTTTTTGGTTTTTTTGTACCGTCCTAATTATTACATTTTTACTGTACTTAAAATGCTCGGGTGTTACACATATTATTCAGGATGTCACTCTTTGGCACATCAAAAGGCATAAGTCATGAATACGGACCCATTTATTCATTTTAAGATTAAGATGTAAGAAAAATTATTGCCAAAGTGAATTGATTTGTTCAAATAGAATTATTAACTAAATCAATTCATCTTTAGTCCCGATCTAATATATCATCACCAATGACAATATACCAATGTCTCTACTTGCGGAGTCATACTCCAATGACTAAGACAAGCCATCCTTCATTAGAAATGTGAACAACGTAACAATCTTGGGGTATCTTTTGTTTTTCCAAAAAAAAAAATCAGATAAGCTGTAGATTATGCTTCGACATCTAAAAGATTGTTAGAGATAGTCTTGTAAAAATACTCTCTTATATGGGCATTCTTGTTTTTTTTTTTTTAACTAATGAATCATTGTTTTTGAAAGGGTGTGCAAAAGTAACTCAACCATCGAAAATCATATTTTTGGAAGGAAAGTGGAAGTCCTATCTCATTAATTACACAAATAAAAAGGACCAATAAAGAAAATAGGCCAAACTAATAAGGGAAGAAAAATCAATCATCTAAAATTTAAGAAAGCTTAATAAATAGACCATTTGGTACTAAATTCACATTTATTAAATAAATTAAAAACTAATGACTAAAATATTTCAATTTAAAAAATAGAGATTATATACATTTTTTCACTTTTTTCTTCCTTCTTCTCCCCACCCCTACGTTCTCTTATGACCTCTTTTTTTGTCTCTCTCGCGTTTGATATAATGAATTAATTAGTGATCTCAACTTATGTATTTGGTTAGTTTTTAGGTGACATAATAGTTTTTTGTTTATTTTTGTTTTAATAAATTTTAGTTAATTGTGTCTTTCTGTTACATTTTATTTTACTTTAGTTTTTTTTTAATTTGTTTAGTTTTATTTTTATTATTTTTAGTTTTATTTCTAAATTATTTTATTTTATTGTATTTGTTTTGGTAGGATAAAATGAGCATTTTAAAACCTTGAATCAACAAGAATTTGCACCCTAGCGCTAAAATAGCTCACCCCTGTATGGAGTCACAAAATGCTGGCGCCTTTGTTCTAGCTAGTCCTTTGGCCGCACAAAATTTAGCACCAAGCATATGCAAAGCAAGTTCGTGCGGCTACACCATTATAGTGTTTGCGACCCCGCATGTGCCTTTTTGCCCCATCTCATGTTTTCTAAAGGTGCACGGCCAAGTGCCTTGTTTCCTAGCCTCCGTACGTGTCTTATCTAGCCCCTTGGTGGTGTTGATTTGAGGAGGAATTCTCCAAGTGCTTAGGAGGTATATAAATACCCTTCTAGGGTTTTGTACAAAGGATATTTTTAGAACTAATTTGGAGAGAAAAAGGGTAGCCACATTGAAGTTCATAGGATGAAGAGAAGAGGGCTTAAAGATTATCTTAGAGCTCTATCATTAGTTTATTTCTTTGCTCTTTTTTCTTTTAACTTCTTGTAAATTACTATAGATTACTTCTTCATACTATGGTTTGTGTTTTTAGTTTTATTTGTGACTATGTGTAACTAAATTTCTCAGTCTAGAGGGCTATGAATTGAAGTTGAGATTATGTATGGCTTATTGCCTTAGATTAATGCAAGTTGATTTCCATTTTCTATTTATTTGTGTTTCCTTAAGTTTAATGCCTCTAACTGATTGGCACCAATTAGTTGATTTTGCATTTAGGATTAGTACTTGTGAAAGGAGGGTTCTTAATGTGGGTTTAGGAAATACAAAATAGAAAATTGTAGAGTTGGAAGATGATTTTCTTTGAGACAAATTATAGAACTTGCTTAATGAGCACTTGATGGTTGATTTTAAATAAGGATATTGGAATTAATTATTATTGGTAATTTTCAATTCAGTACTTGGGAAAAAAAAAATTTGGGTACATGAGTGTTCTATGCTAATAATTTAGAGAAATCAATTTCACAATAATTTAAAAAATTATTAATCACAATGAATACTTGGTGAAATAGGCCCTCTAGACCTGTTTGATCATCTTTTAATTAAGTTTACATTCTTTATTGACTTTAATTCTCTTAATCTAATCTTAGTGTATTTTAGTTTCTTATTCTTAATTAAAATTGCCATTAAATCAATATTGTCTAGATAAAGTAAGAAGTACTTAAATTGAAATAGATAATAAAATTTTAGTAATTCAACCCTTGAGGAAAATGATACTCTACTCCCACTTTATTACTTGTGATAGTGTATACTTGCACACGACCAAGTTTTTGGCGTCATTGTTAAGGATTGAAATTATTGTTTTTATTACTGTTGTACCTTGTGCACTTTAATTTTAATTTAGACTTTTATTTTGCATTCTTTTGGTAAAATTTTTGTTTTTAGTTGCTCTAATTTTTGTAGTTGGTGCGAAGAAAAATGAGCTTTGATCTCTTGTCATGGGATCCAGAAATTGAAAGGACACTTTGAAGAATCCAGGATAAAAGAAGACAAGAGGTTGTCTTCATGGCATAAGAGGAAGAAAATCCTCAACGGACTCTTTGTGATTGTTTTATGCCCATTGTCATCGAAAACTATTCTAGGGTTCAGCATCAAGCTATCAACATCAAAATTTTGAGTTGAAACCAGCCTTGATAAATATGGTGCAAAAAAATCAATTTGTGGGTTACCTCATGAGGATCCAAATATTCACTTGTCAACATTCTTGAATATTTGTGACACTATCAAGATGAATGGAGTGACTCAAGATCAAGTCTGGCTTCAAGTTTTCTCTTTCTCTTTTCAGGACAAAGCAAGAGCATTATGGTTATTTTTGGCATTGGGAAACATTGAGACACGGGCAAAGCTAGCCTGGAAATTTCTCTCAAAATTCATTCTTCCATTGAAGACCCAACAAATAAGGAGTGACATCGCTCAATTTTGTCAAATGGAATTTAAGCCTCTTTATGAAGTTTGGGAGATATTGAAGGAATTGATCCAAAATTGTCCTTACCATTATCATCATGATTGGTTTTTGCTTTTGAAATTTTATAACGATTGGGGTGGCTAAATAAAAACGTTAATCGATGTGGCAATTGGAGGATCACTTATGTTTGAAGATGGCCTATGAAGCTGAAGCTTTATTGTAGGAAATGATGTACAATAGCTATCAAAGGCCTATTGAGAGGTCAATGACTATTGGGATTTATGATGTGGATCCCATGATTACAATAATGCAAGCACAAATTTCAGCCTTTTTAAATCAACTCTTCGTCTTGTATACCAAGGGATTTTCTTTACCATCCTCAAGCATAGAATCCGCTGCCGTAGCTAGTGCTTAATTTTAGAGGGTTGAAAGTAATCGAGAGGAAGTTTAATTCATGAACAATTGGAATTTCAACTTCCAAAATAATCCTTTACCCACTTATACCTTTTTGGGGATTCAGAATCATGAAAACTTCGCCTATGGCAACATGAAGAATGTCTTGAAACCTCCACCACTATAAGCACAAAGTAGCCAAAAAGACGCCTTATTTGGAAGATATGTTAGGAACTTTCATAGCCGAATCAACAATCTATAAACTATTGAAACACAAATAGGTCAACTTGCACAAGCAATTAACAATCCGCAACTTTTGAAACAACTTGACTCAATTCCACCATTCTAAGATGAGTGGAAAGAAGAATAACACAATTCCGAAAGACCATCGAAAGATGAAAAACCTCAGGAACAAGGTTGCAATTGTGATGGGATGGTCGATTAATGATATATAGGGCTAAAACAAGACAAGGTTGAATTGACGACAATGAACAAAGGGCTGCTTGGGAGGAAACCCAATTATTTCTATTTTTCTCTTCTTTTATTCTATTTTTGAAATTTTTATTTTCTTATTTTGTTTTCTTTTTTTTTTGTATTGTCTTAATTTTACTTGTATTTAAAAAGAAAAGAAAAGAACAAGACAAAATTTTGAATTGAAAAAAAGAAAAACCATAGCCAACAGCAGGCCAAAAACATGCCCTCGTAGGTTGTACTTGAGGCCGCACCGAGTCATAAAACGTTGGTGTGGCCACTCCATAAGACTCCGCGGCCATGTGCACTCTGGCTTTCAAAAATTTCCTGATCTTTCAAGTGCATGATAGTGCCAATTGAAACCCCACGGCAGCACAAAAACCTTAATACCCATTTAGGCTGAATCTTTGGCCTTTTCCTTTCCATTCTTCCTTCACAAACTCTCTTCTTCTTCCCAAACCTCTCACATAAATCCTCAAATTCGCCTAAATCTACTCGCTTTCTACCCTCAACAACACTCAGTTCTTCATTCCACCATTTCGAATCCATTAAATTCTAACACAATCATCTAGCCTCCATCATTATCGTATTGTCACCAAGCACTTCAATGGTTCTTTTCACCACTATTTTAAGGTCTAAATTTTTGTGGGATTTTTGTCATCTTCGGTACAAATAAGTGTAATTTCAAGGCATTTCCACTATCAAGGTGATATTTGACAAGCTTTACTGGTTGGATTGAACTTGAGTGAGAATTTTATGGATATTGAGAATTTTGTTGGAATTTGGATATAGCTATGACTTGTTGAGTTATTTTGGATTGAGATTAGAGCTTATTTGTTGGAGCAAGGTGTCATTTACGATTTGTGGTTTTTGTGGCGTATTGGAATTGTGTAGTGATTCTAATTCATCAATTGTTTGAGTTGGTTTGAGCTTTTGGTTGGGATTCCTTGGCTAGGAGTGCTGTGATTTGATTGTTACGTTGGTGAAAACTTGACTAAACTTGAAGACAATGGCTTCTAGAGCAGTGTTAAACGATCCAAACCCTCCTCCTCGACATCGTAGTGCAATGGAAATCTTTTCTTATTGGCAGAGGCCTATGGCCGTTATAAGTGCTCTATCAAAAAAAAAAGGTCCCATTCTCAGAGCGAGGAATAGAATTAGAACTGATCACACATCTTCGTCAAGAATTTTTGTAAATCATCTGAACAAGAAAGTGGGAGAAATTTGTCCAACCCCCGAAGGAAGCCGTTATCCGCCTTGTCTAGGAGTTCTATGCAAATGCTTTCAAGCACGACCGTTTTATCATTACAGTCCAGGCATGTGAGGTCGACTTTGGGAAAAAGGAGATAAACAATTACTATAGCCGAAGACATGGGATGATGATGACGGATATAGCCTTTGTGCACAAATTCTACACTACAAAGAGTTCATCTGTATTATTTGTGTTATGGAGATTCAATACGCAATGAAGAATGATCATCACTCGCCTTTTTCATATAACTCTTTGAACGATGAAATAAAGGTGTAGATGTATTTTGTTGTCGGTCAGCTCCACCCCACATCACACTTCACCGAAGTGTGCGTCAAGAGAGCATTCCTGTTGCATACAATCTCTCAAGACCTCGCCATCAATTTGGGGAGTGCGATCTCCCAACTCATAATTCAATCGGTGCAAAATGAGGGAACAAGTCTCCTTTTCCCCTCATTGATCACCGAATTGTGCAAACGTGGTAATATCTGATAGAGAGACCAAGAAAGCTTCTTTCCTAACCCGACCGCTCACCGACAATGGGGTCTATCGCATCAGGCGAGGGCAAGCAGGAACTAGGTCCCAAGCAGGTCTTTTATCTAGCTCCATCCCCGTGGGCCAATCTTCATTGAATCCTACGTGAGCTGAGAGGTTAGATTGCATTGAATCCTACGTGCAAAGCAATTGGAAGAGGCATATGGAGAAATTGTCTTATAAGGTTGCACGGAATTGTTTTCAAGAGAAAGTGTTCCATTATGAGGCCTCGACCCTGCCAATCTCCCAGACAACGTCCCTCGACTACCAGAGTGCCCACCCTACCTCTTCAACTCGGTGTATTCATGGCAATCCCTACCACTGCCACACGAAGAAGAGGAAGATGATGATGAGGATATGGAAGAAGATGACTAGGCGACCACTCCCTATCTCACATCTTAGAGAATTTTTTCTTTCCCTTACTATTTTTACTGTAACATTGGAGACAATGTTTGATTTAAGTTTGAGGGAGGGATTTTACTTTTTTGAGATTTGCTGCCGCTGCTGTGTTGCTATCTTGTTTTTATGATTTTCTTGGAATGCTTGATAGTTTTAATTCCTAGCTTGTTTTTCTTTCTTTAGTTTGTTTATAACTCTTAGTTATTTCATCTGCTTTAGTTAGTTTATTTCATTTAGTTTCATGTTTTGTAGATTTTGCTTCCTTTTGTTGATTTGTTAGTTTTTCTTTTCTTGTTTGGCTATGTCTATTAGATATCTTATTTTGTCAAAAAAAATGAATAGGAGAATTGAGAATGAAAAGAAACGAATTATGTTTTTGTAAAAAGTGAGCTGTGTTTTATGGTAAGCAAAGGCCAATGATAGCTAGTGATTGATTTTGGAATTTAGCTCCTTGAATATGACATGTATGGCGATGTTTGTGTGCTTGATTCTTGTGCAAATTTACCTTTTTTTATCCTTCACACTTGAGCACAAAAGCCTCATACACTTAGCCCATTTCACACTTAGAGAAGTTTTATCACTTGATTACTTATCGAGATGAAATCCTAGGCTAGACATCACTAGGGGTATGATTTAGGCCATTTTTCGATCGTTTGAGCATTTTAAGCCTATCTTGATATGTTTACATCCTTATTATACCCCTGTGAGCCTAATTTTCTCTTTCTTTGTTAGCCATACTTTTACGTACTTCTAAATAATTTCCATATTTTTCCCATCGTTCTAAGAATTGATTTAGGAGCTTTGCTAAGACATTGGAGGAAGGGTGGAGTTTAGAATATTTTTCTTTTGTGTATGCTTTTTATCTTTGAAATTGAATTAAAATAAAACGAAATAAAAAAAAGAAAGAAAGAAAGAAGAGGTGCTTCATACCAAGAAAGAAGGAAACAAGTTTGGAAGTGTAATAGCAAAATTCAAAAAAAAAAAAGAATAAAAGAAATAAAGTGGTTGATAAAGGAAGTTGAAACAAAGTGTGAGGGTGCTACTTGGAAGTGTGAAATTAAGCTCTACAAAGGTCCTAGAATAGTAATGTCCTTAGGTTCTGATTTGTGCGACATATATTCCCTATATCCTACCTTTACCTAAGCCCTACATTTTAAGCCTATTAAAGACCTAATGATTATTAGTGATGTGCTAGTCTACCTTAGGAGAGATAGATGTGAAAAGTGAGCTTATGAAATTCATGAAACGCATTATCTAGGGATTACTCATAACCTACCTACGTGTATAAAGTCATTCGAGTGGCAAAAGGATGAGTGGAAGAGGCTACACACATACACTAAAAGGATTAAGAATGGGGTAAATTTAGTGCTTGGATTGAAATTCTAAACATGCATTGTGCTTGTTATATTGTTAGAGCCATTTGACTTTTCACATCATTGAGGCATAAATTTACCACAATCGAACATTTTTCTTTGTGCATTCATTTTGAAATCTTGGGTTCTTTTCACTTCTCTTTTGCTCATTGCTTTTTTTTTTTTTTTTTTGGTCGAGGACAAGACAAGTTATAAATTTGGGAAGTCTAAAAGAATGACTTTATTAATGATCCCAACTTATGTATTTGGTTAGTTTTTGGGTGAATTAATAGTTTTATTTCATGTTTTTATATTTATTTTAGTTTTAATAAATTTTAGTTAATTTCGTCTCTTTGTCATAATTTATTTTACTTTAGTAGATTTTATTTTTAATTGTTTATCTTTGTTTTTATTATTTTTAGTTTTGTTTCTATTTTATGTTTTTTATTTTATTGTATTTGTTTTAGTAGAATAAAGTGAGCATTTTAGAGCCTTGAATCAGCAAGAATTCACGCTGAAACGCCGAAATAGCTTGCCCTCTGCCTGGAGTGACAAAACGCTAGTGCCTCTATGCCAACTAGTCCTATAGTCGCACGAAATTCAACATTAGGCTTGTGCAAACCAACTTCGTGCGGCCAAATCATTCTAGTATTCATGGCTACGCGTGTGCCTTTTCGCCCTAGCTTAAGATTTCCAAAGGCACATGGCTGCACTCCTTATTTCCTCGTCCCTGCACATGTCTTATCTGGCCCTTTGGTGGTGCTGATTTTGAGGCCGCTTTGAGAAGGAATTTCCAAATGTTTCTAAGGCAAATAAATACCCTTCAAGGGTTTTGTGTAAGGGTTTTTAGGCTTGACGTAGAGAGGAAAAGGGACAGCCACATGGAAGTTCAAAGAAGGAAGAGATGAAGAGCTTGAAGAATATTTTGGAGCTCCACCATTAGTTTATTTTTTTACTCTCTCTTTTCTTTGAATTTTTTATAAATTGCTACGAATTCCTTCTTCATATTTTGGTTGTGTTTTTTAGTTTTATTTGTGACTATGTGTAACTTAGTTTCATAATTTAGAGTGCCATGGATAAGACTGTGTTTGGCTTATTGCGTAGATTAATGTAAGTTGATTTCTATTCATCTTTATTTATATTTCTTTGAGTTTAATGTCTCTAATTAATTGGTTACCAATTAATTAATTTTGCATTTAGAATTAGTATTTAGTAAATGAGAGTCCCAAGTATGGGTTTAGGAAATAGAATATAGAAAATTGTAAAATTTAGAGATTTATGATTTTTTTTGCTGTGAATTATGAAACTTGCTTAATGAGCCTTTAATGATTGATTTTAAATAAGTATATTAAAATTAATTATATTGAATATTTTTCAATTAAATACTCAAGAGAAAAAATATTAAGATACATGAGTATTTTATGTCAATATTTTGAAGAAATTAATTTATTAGTAATATAGGTAATTATCAATTATAATAGATACTTAATGAAATAGTCCCTCTAGACCTGTTTGATCATCGTTTAATTAGGTTTACTTTCTACTTTGACTTTAATTCTCTTAATTTAATTCTAGTTTATTGTAATTTATTATTTTTTATTAAAATTACCTTTAAATCAATATTGATTAAATAAAGTTAAAAGTACTTAAATACTAAAATTTTAGTAATTCAATCTCTAAGAAAAAGAACACTCTACTCCCAGTCTATTTTTGTGATCGTGCATACCTGCACGCTACCACCCCTCTCCTTTAATTTTCCAGTTCGGCTTCCTCGACGGAGCTATCGTAGCGATCGACGAAGACAAAGGCGACAAAGGCGGAGGCAAGATCTCTTCCTCGCCAAAGCCATTGTGCGCAAAGTTCACGACGAAGGAAAAGTTATGCAGGCGTCGCTCCTCCCATCCGCTAACTGACGAAGCCAAAGCTAAGTCGACGAAGACGGAGTCTTCTCTGACTTCTCCAATGCCGACAACGAAGGAGGCGATCAATCTTCAATAGCGATCATCGACGTATGGGTTTCGGGTAAAAAGTGTGCTCTTGTCCACGACTAACGATCCGACAGCAATCGTAAATGTGTGGATCTCATGGCCTCACGACGATGCTTGTCTAAGAGTGATCAGCGGTGTTGGTGATCGTAGAGGAGAGAAAAAGAAAATGAGAGAGGAAGATAGAGAGAGAAATGGAGGTTCAAATCTTGTAAAAATACAAAATTAATATTTTTAAAATCAAATTAGCTTGTCATTTAACAATATTTGTGAATATGCTATTTATTTTTAAACGTCTCTAAAGTAGACTAAGTGCTTTACAAAAAAAAAAAAAAAAAAAAGGGACCAAGTGCAATGTCGAGGAAAATATTTTTTCTAAAGTCCAAGGCAATAGGCCGTAGGCACTATGCGCCGTGCCTGAACCTTTACTGTATCTTCTTTTCTGAAAATAAATATTTATTATTTCATTAAGCAAATATTATATATATTTTTAGATGATATTATATTTTGTCTTCTGTTGAAGGTAATAATCACTTCTCAGAAACCCACAGAAAAATATGTAGGCCACCTACGATTAGGCCTTCCAATCTCTCCCTAGGCACAAGTTACGGTGCATACACAGCTCACGTGACCCTCCCTGCTTCTTTGTCCCCGGTCTTTCATAAATTAATTCCATTTTTATTTAATTTTAATTTTTAAGACCTTAAGCACGTGCGACGCCGTCTGAGCAGAGGCTGAGCGGTGTGGTGTTAAAAGGTACCGATGGGGCCCATTAAATGACGATGTGGCCCCACGTGTGTCTGGGCTCGGGGACCCATGCTGACAATGTACAGTATATCATATCCTTTCAAATTGAGTTGATGGCAATTTGTATGGGAAGAGATGTGAAGCTTTGGCATTTCCTCCACCACTAACGCAGTGCCACGTCGATATATAATTCGTCGACGATTTTGGTGGGTGAACTCAGATTCACGCTTTGAGCTTTGTTACCAATCCACACGTGGAAGACAATAATGGAAAATAAAATATTGAGTAAATTATACCGTTGTCTGTCTCCTCTCCTGAACTATTTATTTTTTACATAAGGTATTTTTAATTTTTAGTTTTAAAAATTATTAGTATAATGTAACATAAATTCAAAAATTATTAAAAATTAAAGTTTAATGGTTATTTTTAATTTTTATTAAGTATTCTTTTTTAAATATTGAACTTCAATTTTTTTTTTAAATAATAAGCTCTACTTTTAAAAAAACTTACGAACGAATTTTTTAATTAAAATTGTCTATAATTTTAACGCTTGTTAGCTATTAGACCTTAATTATTAAGAATTTAAAAATTTAAAATACATTTTGACAAGATTAAAAGTTTAAAATGCAGTATATAAAAAACGAATAATTTATGACGTAATAATATAATTTACTCATATCATATTGGTAAGGTATACAATGGAGAATGGTTCTATATCGGTAGAGAACGATCTAACAGTAACATAAGCTTTTTAGATTTGAATCGGTCGTAGAAAAAGAAGAGCATGAAATTAAAATATGACCTACCATATATGACTTAATACCCAGTTATAACATTTATTTAAAAAATAATAAAAAAAAGATTTGAGAAAAGAATCGTCTTCTTTTTTTCCTTCTCCAACATATCCATCGTGAGCCCCAAAGTCTTGCCTTGACGACAGCATTCCCTCCATTGAAGAACACTACAAGAATAGATAATCGACTCGATAGATTAAGGGCATCAATATCATTGTTGTCAAAATTCACTGGATGTTTGAAGTATATAGCCTGTAATGTATTGGTAACAGAATTTGGTTGTTCTATGATTGAAGTTGGTCTGCTAATCCACCATCCATTGAGGCCGTAACTTTTTGATCCATTGCATGTTTGAAATGTTTAAAATACTAGATGCATAAGTTCTTACAAAGCAAAGTTAAATAAGCTAAGTATGTATGTTGATGGCTCTACTGCTGATCAACTCCATGTGCAATTGCGCATGGTGGTCGGACTACTTGCCCAGCTCGTCTTGGCTTCCTGAGGAGTACCTACAACATGAAGAGGGTACACTTCAGAGGTCAAGGGGACATCGGCACTGTGCCGGCCAAGGGCTCTTCGAGGCTCAAATTAGGTACCTGTTTAGCCAAGATCAAGAGTAGGGTTACGTGAGAAAGTCCACCTACCTCTTAGGTGGAGTAAATGCTTTCTATTTATAGTCCACCATCAAGGCCAAGGTTTGACCCATGACCCGAATGTTCCATCAGGTAGTGTCAGGAGGTAGGTAATAAGTGTCACAATCCCAAAAGGGTGATCAACCCTTCGTCTAAAGGCTATAATGGGGCCGTGTGTTGGCCTTGGAGATGAGTTGCTACTTGGTTTTAGGTCATATTTGTTTGTGCCGAGCACGTGCTCTTCCCAAAGGGGTGATATCCTACATGACGGCTAAAAGAGTCTTGGGGGATCACCTTAGAAAGAAGTGCCAATTAGAGGGGAGTAGTGTAAGATCCAAAAATGACATCTGTCGAGCATGGTGGTCAGACAACCATGGTGAGTTCCTTGGGGAATGGCGCCTAGTATACCCCTAACGATAGGCCCCAGTGCACCCGATCGGTGCTTAGCCAGGTTGTACTTTGCCTTGCGGGGTTGGTCAATTAACATTGTCCATGGATGCTTGCCTTTGGGACTTTGGAGTCCGAGAGTTTCTTTTGGGTGGTTAGTCAAATTTGATTGACACGTGTTAGCCCACCATTGTTTGTTTCTCTAACAACTGTAGTCATAGCACTTCTTCGATTTTTGTACCTGACCTTCAGCTATAAATAGAGGGAGCCTTCTATTCTTTTAGCTTACATCGCTTGTAGATTTATCGAGTTTTGCATTTTTGCTGCCAAGTAGAAAGCTTGCAAACTTCAAAATATTCTTTAAACTTGATCATTTAATTTTGAACAAGTAATCCCCAAATATAGGATGGGTGATCTAAGTGAGACCATGAGTGTCTCTGGGTCGGATGAGAGTATTGAGTCTGATCGATCAAGATTCAAAGATAGGGGAAGTATCGAGCAGGAAAGAGCAACTTGGTTGGCCTAGATCCTTAGTGTGGGACAAGGGACTGCCCCTGTCAAGAGTTTCTAGATCTTCTTGAAGGAACATTTTCGATCTGACTGTGTTAGGGGAGGACCCTTACATTGGAGTGGTCACTGCGAGCACATCCCAAGAGACTGAATAGGAGCATGCTCACTTGGCAACCGTTGTCAGTAGGTCGAGCTCTTAAAACTAGGTTGCAACCAAAGAGGCCCAAGCAGTGGGCAAAGTTTACGTCGAGGAAGATGTTGCCTAGCAGAGGCAACCAATTCAAGTAGGCGATAGTGCCGAGGATGAAAAGGGTGTATCGACAGCTTTGGAGACTAGGGTCTAGGGAGCAGTAATTTATAGAGTGCACCGACCTAGCCAAACTTCAACCATCGAGTACATATCGGCAATGACCTAGGCCCAGGTAGACACCCTTCATTGAGAGTATTAGATTCCCCATGATGTAGAATTGATTTTTCTTGGGCTGAAGATTCCCCCGTTAAACTATCGGAGGGATGCATTATGCTCTACGTAGAGTTCTTCTGAGTAGGACTCTGCCTTCCTTTGCACCCGTTCATGCGCCAAGCCCTCCACGACTTAAATATGCACCCTGCGTAGTTGAATCTGAATTACTATCGCTAACTTATCGGCATGTATGTGCTGTGGATGTACAGCTATGCAACCAAGCTGCTGTGGGAGGCATTTAAGTAAATATTCAAGCTGAATAAACTCCCACGACAAGTCAGGTGGTACTATTTTATCGGCTTTCTTAAGAATTTCATCCTTAGCAACCCCTACTTAGATAAGCTTTGGAAATTCAAGTGGCTTTATACCAGTGGAAGATGGTTATCCAGCTTGAGGAAAGGGTTTTTGCCAACTAGATTGTGTCGCCAAGGTTGGAGCAGGGTCATTTGTGGTCAAAAAGGCCATAAATGCTGAGGTCGTTAATGCTATATGTCGAGGATTTGTTCAGGAAGCCAGATTTCATCCAACAACATTTTTGCTGAGCAAAATCAACTTCGTAAACTATGGCTAGAGTGGGTGTTCCAACTCAACCAACTCCCAATGTGACAATGTTCCATTTGCTCGGGTAGCCAAGCAAGTCACAATGGCCCGTCTTGGTGGCTTTGACGTCCTAAGGCCAAGTTCTTCCCAATTAGGGCAGCAGACGGGAGCCATCATCATCCAGTTCTAAGCACTTTCGTAGTGGTTCCCCTAGTCTGGGGCCAACCATTGCCGATGAGGATCACCAAGACGTGATTAGGCTACTCTACCTTCCAGACCTGCTTTGGATCGGAGGTTGGACCTGAGGACTAATCTTCTCTCTTTTCTTCTTCTTTTTTTTTTTTTTTTGGCTCTTGTAAACGCTTTTGCCTATCATCCCTTAACTTTGCTTCTCCCATCTTGCAAATATGTCGTCCAACCAACTCTCTATGGAAGAACGACTCCAACAGATGATGGGGCATTGAAGCTAAGGCAAGAGCATAGTTAAGGCAAGGATGAAGAGAAAAAGCGCCTAGTAGGCTTGACAGCCCAAGTTCGAAGCTCCCAAGTAGTATCCAATAGATTGGGCAAGTGTCTCATCAAGGGGTTTTGACAAGCCGAGATATTCCTCCACCTCCACCACCAATGGTTCCTCCAACCGGCCGGTCGAGGACATGGTACCTTCTGCGGTAGTCCGTTGTTGAGTACTTCGATGAGCTAGTACCCCTCGAGGACTTCTTCAGCTCTATCCGGCACAAGCCCTACTAGGATTGCTATGAATTAGACTTCCAACAGCTCGTTCAGGTATAATTGATCTTAGATTTTGAGCTTCTTTTCTTTGTTACATTTGCTCATTTGGCTTTATTAACGCCAAACTTTACAAGCATGCGTAAGTTTGAAGATCGGTAACCTTAAGGCTAAGCATCAAGCCAACATGCAGCAAGATAGGGCTAAAAAGGCCTCCTTGAAGACCTTTGAGGCCGAGGAAAAGCTAAAAGAGAGTGCCGGTAAGCTAGCTCAAGTTAAGGCTAAATTGGAGGCAGCCAAGGAGAAGGCTAACCGGGCCTAAGAGGAAGTTTAGAGGATTCAAGCTGACCTTCTAGGTGCACAAGAAATAGCCAGGGCAAGTAGGGAGGGGCACTAAAGGTTCCTCGGGGAAGAGCTGTTGAGCAAGTTGGCCCAAGCTGTGGAAGACTTCAAGTGCACAAAGGAGTTCTTCGATAAGTACTTCCTCGGGATGAAGGACTTACAAGAATACATCCTATCAAAGCATCCTGAGGTAGCCTCGCTTGATTGGTCACTTACTGTTGACCTTGAGGAGGAGGAGGATAGAGGTGAAGTAGAGATGAGAACGAGGAGACCCCAGCACCATCTAAGTAGGACGGTGGTAGGCAAAAGCTTGATGTAGGGTAGACTGTTGTTGACTTGGACACTAAGGACACTGAAGACAACTTCAAGCTGACACTGAGGGTTCTAATTGTCATCTTCTCTTATTCTTCTTTGTTTGTGTCCAGAAATGGGAGTTGCTCGGTTATTGTACCTCCTCCAAACATTCATTTATATAATATAATTGAATTTTTCTCTGTTATTGTACCTCTACTTTTTTCAAGCATGTTTGGCTCAAATTTAGGGTATGTTGAGTCCTTTAAGGATTCTACAAGTCTAATTATGGTTAGAAGCTTTTGTCCCTAGGTCAGCCATTGCCCGATGTGCCTAGATTGAGTAGCCTGTGGTGTAATTGGACTGATGAATTAGTGTTTCAAGTTTGCCTATGGTAAGGTTTTATGCTAACTTGTCCCTCCGTTGCAGGTTCAAATGCCCTCTACACTAACCCCCCCAATCGGTAGGAGTTAAAGTGGCCTTCCTTGAGGTTGGAGTTAAAAAAGGGTGGCCTGAGCTTGAACTATGGTGTTCTCTCGGTCCATTTTTTATTCTATTACTCAAAAAATTCTTGAATTTGTATTCATTGATGTAGACATAATGTATATTCATTTTTTGCCATGGTCGATAGATCTTTACAGAGTACAAAAAGAATATTGTAGCCAAAGGTCAAAAGGTGGTTTCACTCTTAGATCAATAGGAAAATCTCTTCAAGTGCCTAGCGTTCCATGGATGGGCGGGCACGCTTCCTTCGATGTCGACAATTTTGTATGTGTCAGGTCAGACGATGCTGACCATTGTAAATAGTACGACCCATTTGGGCCCAAAGGATCCAAGCCTAGGTTGTTGGACAATCATCTTTTTTTAGGACTAAGTCTTCAACCTTGAAGCTTCTCGGTTGCACTCATTTGTTATAGTATCAAGCCACGACTTGGTTTTGAGTAGCTATTCAGAGGTATGCAATATCTTGCTTCTTTTCCACCAAGTCGAGATCAGCCATCATGAGTTTGAAATTTTGCTGCTTATCATAATGCTCCATCCTGTAGCTTGACAAGCCAACTTCCTCAAGATCACAACTTCAGCTCCGTAGACCATGAAGAAAGGAGCCTCTCTCATGGCCATTTGAATAGTCATGCGATATGCCCAGAATACTTTTGAAAACTTGTCAATCCAAGCGCCTTTGACGCCTTCTAGTTTATTTTTTAGGTTGTCCTTGATGGTCTTGTTGATGGCCTTAACTTGCCCGTTACTCTGGGGGTATACCAGCGAGGAGAGGACCTTCTTGATGCTGAGCTACTCACATATTCTTAAGAGGCTTACTGCATCAAGCTGCTTAGCATTGTTAGTAATTGTTGTGTATGGGACACCATACCAAAAAATTATGTTCTTCCAAATGAAGTTGGCACACTTAGCCTCAGTCATGTCGGTGTAGGGCTCGACCTCTACCCACTTTGTTCGGTTATCAATGGCCACTATGCAATATCTGAATTGTGATCGAATCACTGCGAGAGGCCCTATGAGGTCGATGGCCCACTTAGTGAATGGCTAGGTGCACATGACTGGGTTGAGTAGCTCAGCGTAGTGTCTACTTGCCCAAGTAAACTGCTGACATTTAAGGCATTTGCGAGTATAATTTTTAAAATCCTAGTGCATGGTCAGCCAGTAGTAACCTTGGCAGACACATTTAAAGGACAATGAACATCCACCAACATGGTTGTCGCATAGCCTATTGTGGTTTTTTTCCTTGGGATATTGGGCCTCATGTGGTCTAACATATCTTTGGTAGGGAGTGGCATAGTCACATCGATAAAGTCTTCCTTCGATCATTGAGTATTGGACTGAGTGTTGCGAATGCATCGGGTCTCTTCTTGATCACAAGGTAATTCAACTGTGATCAGGTATCATGTGATCGAGTCTATCCAAGTTTTGATCTGTTTGGTGGCTTTACTCATAGATTCTTTTCTTCTGATGCTCGGGCCAGCTAGCCTTTCAATTAGTACTAACATCAAGTCACTATCTTCAAGACCTGAAGTTGGTTGAGCAAGCGTGTTAACTTTCGCGCTTTCTATTATAGTGATTTGGGTAGCTAAAAAGCACTTGAACTGCCTGAGCAAAACATTTGACTTTGCACAAGTAAGTAGCCATACACTAATTTCAGGCTTAGAATCTACTGGCTACTTATTAGACCATGAGCATGGAATCGCTATGGATGTAGACGTGCTCCACCCTGATCTTTCATGCAATCTTAAGATCGGCTATCAGTGCCTCATATTCGGCCTCATTGTTGGAGGCCTTAAAATCAAATCGTAGCATATAGTTGGAATTGTAACTGTCTGGGTCAATGAGAACAAGTCCAACAGCTGACCCATTCATACTAGATGACTTATCCATGAATAATTTCCACTTGGGTTTAGGCTTACTTGCACTACTGCTGGCAGGTTCAAAGTCTTCAAAGGGTGCCTTTTTAGCCGCAGGGGTGGCTTGATCAGCTCCTATGAATTTAGCTATAAAATTGACTAGAGCTTTTGCTTTAATTGCCATCCAGGGCACAAATTGTATCTCAAATTCCCCAAGCTCAACTGACCACTTGGCCATCTGACTAGAATTCTCTAGATTTTGGAGGATCCAGTGTAGGGTGTACTTGGTTGAGGTTTAGATGGTGTGCCCTTGGAAGTATGGCTGGAGCTTCCGAGCAAAGGTAATGAAGGCTAGGGCTAGCTTTTTTAGCAGTGGGTATCTCTCATCGGCTCCTTGGAAGGCTTTGTAAATGTAGTAGACTAGCTTCTAAACTCCTTTTTCTTCTCGGACTAAGACTGAGCTAACAGCCTTCTCCGACACCACTAACTAGGCATAAAGTATTTCCCTTAGCAGAGGTTTGGATAGGAATGAAGGTGTTGCCAAGTACTTTTTATGACTATGGAATGCTTCCTCCCTCTCTATTCCACTCAGACTTCCCTTAAAGTGCCTGAAAAAAAGGTTGGCACTTGTTGGTAGATTGAGAGACAAATCTGGACAATTTGGACTTCCTTGACTATGTTGGGAGAATGCATGTCCACCACTGCTTGGGCCATAGCAGGGTTGACCTCGATACCATAGTGGTTGACCATGAATTTGAGGAACTTTCCTCACTCCACCTCGATTGTGCACTTGACCGGGTTAAGCTTCATTTTGTATTCTCAGAGGACGTTGAAGTTATACCAAAGATTGGCAATATGATCAGCAGCTCGAAAGACTTCACAAGCATGTTGTCAACGTATAATTCCATGGTCTTCATGATCTATTGAGCAAATATCTTGTTCACTAGGTGCTAATAGGTGGTGCCGATTTTTTTAATCTGAATGCAAAACAGCCCTTGATCTGTTGTGAACATAGCTTTGACTTGGTCTTCCTTGGCCATCCTGATTTGAATGTACCTTGAATAGGCGTCCATGAAGCTCAGGAGTTCATGAACGGTGGTTGCATCTACCAACTGGTCAATCCGAGGTAGAGGGATATGCACTTCCTATTGGCCTGTAAAGTCAATATAGACATACCACTTTCCATTGGCCTTTTTGACCAGGACCACATTCGCCAGCCACTTGGTGTAGGTGACCTTTCAAATGAACATGTCCTTCAGTGGTTTCTAAACCTCTTCATTAATAGCAGTGTACCTCTTTGGATTGAAGGCTCTTCTCTTCTGGATGACCAACATGTGCCTAAGATTAACATTTAACTAGTGATTGATGATGCTTGGGTCAATCCCTGGTGTGTCTTCATGGGACCACGTGAATACGTCTAGATATTCTGTCAAGAACTTCTCCAGATCTGCCCAGATCTCAAGCTTTAGATGAGAATCGAGCATGACCGTTCGGTGGGAATGTTTGGGGTCCAAATGGTATGGGGCAAGATCTTCTATAGGCATCACCTGTACTTCTTCTTTGGGAAGCTGAGGGTCCAAGTTAGATGACATTTTTGCTCCCTCCTTGGCAAGGAATTAGATCTCATCCACTTTATAAATAGCTGAGGCATTCAACTGCCGAGCTGTTACCTACTTCATGGCTTTGACATAATAATCCCTGGGGTCCTTTTGTCTTGATCTTATTACTCTGACTCTATTCTCCATGGGAAACTTCATGGCCATGTGGTGAGTGGAGACCATGGTTTTCAGTGCATTCAGGGTTAGCCTCCCAATGATGATGTTTATGTTGGGACAGCTTGTTGGCCACCAAAAATTTGACAAGCGGTGTGACTTGAGCATGATCTTCACCGAAAGTGACTGGTAAACAAATCTTGCCCACTGCTCAGACACACTATCCTAAGAAGCCATACAGGTGGTTCGGACTAGGACAAACACAGTGTTATTGATCTTCAATTTGTCAAAAGCTTGCTTAAATAGAATGTCTGTCAAGCTACCTTTGTCAATCAGCACCTGCCGAACAATGCTATTCATAATCTACAGCTTGCACACTAGGGCATCATTATACAGGTGGATGTTTATCCACCTCCTCCTTGGTAAAGGTGAATGCAATATCTTCCTTTCATTATATCTTGTTGATATGCTTGGAAATATTCATCAGGTCCCCCTTTTCAACCAAGTGGGCTTCTCAAGCATAGGCCTACCCACCACTAGTGGTATCCCTAGTAACGAGCCTGTGAAGATCGTATACACAATATTTTGGCTAGTCTAAGGCGTTCATACTGTTAGTGTTTTATGTTCTCGATTGGCCTTCCCTAGCCAACTAGTCATTTTTTCTTGCATTGTTATTGGGGGTGAGAACTCGTTTGATGAACTCCCTAAGGTGTCTATCTCTATGGGTCTCTCAATTTAGTCTTTCAGTTGAATATAGTCCCGTGTGTTATGCCCGATGCCCTTGTGAAAGTTGCAATACTTATTTTGATCTCACTTTACTCAGTTCCCTTTCAATGAAGGTGGATCCACTAGTATATTGAGGTTGCTTACCTAGTTTAACGCTTTGTTGACTGTAGCGACCAAGGGTGTATAGCTTTGAAATTTCTCGGATAGAACTTTTGACTTGTCTATTTTTGGCTTTTTGCTCTAGTCAATCTCACCTTGGTCAGGTGGATCCTTGTTCTGTTCCCCCTTGTTGCTATTCCCCTTTCTATCTCGGTGGCTCTTCATGTAGTCCACAATGTCT
Organism: Artocarpus hirsutus; assembly: GCA_946598075.1. Classification (NCBI taxonomy): domain Eukaryota; kingdom Viridiplantae; phylum Streptophyta; class Magnoliopsida; order Rosales; family Moraceae; genus Artocarpus; species Artocarpus hirsutus. The sequence continues at coordinate 49,906 of CAMOHE010055592.1, forward strand.
ATGTGTCTCTTAGCGTATATGAGCATATAGAAGAAGGTGCTTGATTGCTCCAAGGCGAGCGACTAGAGCATGCCATGTCTCGTAATCCTCATAGAAGGCGTGCTTGAAGGTCTCATCTTTTATATGCCTTACCTCGAAGGCTATTCGGGTGAAGCGGTTAATGTAGTCCTGCACATCCCCGTTTCCTTGCTTTTTAGCATGTATAGGTGAGTAACCTCCTTCATCCTTGTCATGGATGGTGCAAAAGCTATTGAGAATGCATCACACAACTATCGAACGGAGCTCATAGTGCCTATCTCTATATGCATAAATCATTACCGAGCAGAGCCAGTAAAAGTTAATAAGAACGCCTTGCAAATTGCTACGTCATTGGCATTTTGCAGCATCATGTGGCCCCTATTGAGTTCGACGTGCTCATCTGTGTTTGTCGTTTCATCATAAGCCTTGATTTCTAGCCTTTTAAATTTGTTCGACATAGGGGCCTTCATGATTGCATCAGTAAAGGGTAAGTCAGGCATGCCACCCTCATCGACTCTATAGTGGCTGTTTCTAATCTAATCAATTTGCATTTGTAGATTTTACAGTTGCCTACTGTTAGTGTCTTCGGCCAGTTTCCCTCTACCTTATTGTTGCCCCAGGCTTTTGGTCAGTCTCAGGTAAGGCAAGCCCCTGTCTCTCTCGAGATTGTCAAAGACCAAGGCTCGTAAACCTTGTAGGGAGTGGTCGCAGCCATCTTAGGGCCTGAGCCAACCATCCCAGACTAAGTGGTTGCTTCAGGAGACACTCTTCAAGGCTTGGTTTCTAGCTTGCTTGGATTCTCCCTCGTCATGGGAACCATCCCTTGGCCTACTCAACCACCTGCCCAATTTTCCCAAGTAGGTGGAAGGATAGCGGGGGGTGTTTGTTGTGCTTGTTGTTACGCCATCTACTACATGAGAAGGCACACTACCATAGACAATTCTCGCCTTGGCAACTAGGGCTGCTTTACCTATGTTGCACTATGAGCCAGATCGGGACTAGGCTATACGAGGTTGTCATGAGGTCTGGGCATTCCCCAACCCTTCTTGTCAGGGAGCCTCATCCTGGGTGTTTCCTCTCATGGCCACAACAAGTAAGGTTGCCGTTAATGGGAATGTTGGAAAAGTGCAAGGCCCACCTTCTAGCGCCAAACTGTTAATGCTTTGTTGTTGATCAACTCTATGTGCGGTTGTGCATGATGGTCGGGCTACTTGCCCAGCTTGTCTCAACTTCCCAAGGAGTACCAACAACAAGATAAAGGTACGCTTCGGAGGTCAAAGGAACACTGGTGTGGCGCCGGCCAAGGGCTCTTCAACAATCAAGTTAGGTGCCTGTTTGGTCGAGATCAGAAGTAGGGTTAGGTAAGAAAGTCCACAGACCACTCATATAGAGTAAACGCTTTCTATTTAGAGGCCGCCACTTGGGCCAGGTGTAAGGTGGATTGACCCATGACTCAAGCGTCTCATCAAGTGATGTAAATGTAGGTGACAATTGTCACAATCCTAAAGATATGGTCAACCTTTCATCTAAAGGCTGTAATGGGGCCATGTGTTGGCGTTGGAGAAGAGTTGCTACCTAGTTTCTAGTTGTATTTTTTCGTGCCAAGCACGTACTCTTCCCAAGGAGGCAATATCTTGCATGGTAGCCAAAGGAGGCTCAGGGGATCACCTCGGGAAGAAGTACCAATCAGAGAGGAGTAATGTAAGCTCTAGAAATGACATCTGCCGAGCATGATGGCCAAACAGCCAAGGTCAGTTCCTCAAGGAATGGCGCCGAGCATACCCCTAACAATGTATGTACTTACTAGATTCCCTAATCATAAAACATGCATACTGAATAACAAAACAAAAAAATCACAAACCTTAGTTTCATTGTCTTGCTTAAGTGAATCCACACTTAATGTATCCATAATATAAGATGACTCGACCATGATCCATCACCCTAACTCTGGTGAGCCTTGCTCTACCTCCCCCAACTTTGGTAAGATTTATGAAAAAAATATGCAACATTGTCAAAAGCGACATGGGGAGGGGCTAGAACTTTTGATGACAACATGTCGCTACTGCCATTGATGACATGAAGAAAGAGTGGAGTTGCAACAACGGCCATGGAGTTTGAGATCGTAGTGCTAGGTTTGTTTACACATGTTTTGGAATTAAGGGTCAAGATTAAAAGTTCTATTAAATTAACATTTGAGATTTAATTTGTGTTGTTCAATATTTTACATTCAAGACTATTTGTTTAATTATAAGTGCACTTTCTAATAGCTACTCGATAAGTATCCAACAGTCAATATATGTTCTCTACTGGTGGAGAAAAATAGTTTTCTCCACCATAACTTTTTCCTATTACATTTGTCTTTTAAAAATTATTTTTTCTTAGGAAAAACCATGATGGAGAGCATAATTATTCTCCACCAATGGAGAATGGATTATAGAACATTGGTGGAGAATGGATTATAGAACATTGGACCAACATCTAATGGAGATATTGAAATGAGGTCAAGATTTAGCAAATAGTCTTGGCAGTTGGGGATATAAAAACAAAGAAAGACTCACTAAACCAGAGAAAAGAAAAGTATGTCGTCTCTAGAAGGCCGCTCTAATGACGATGAGGTGGTGACATAAGCTCCATCTCAGGCATCGAGGCCTCATGACTCAAGAATGTGCTTTAAGAGAAGCTTGCAACCAAGAATAGAATATATATTCCTCTGTGATGGGAAGGTTTGGCTCCGTCTCCCAAATAAAGGGTCTTGAATTCAAAGACCCATTTTAAAGCCACCATCTCTTTTAATTACTAGAAATGTCAAATACCAATTATGATTTAAAAACCAAAACAATCCATTACAAATTTAATGCCACTTCATTAACACTAGCCTACAAAAACAACATTACAAGTCTTCTTCTTTTTCTTTTATTTTAAATTACATTGATTTGATATGTTGGGGCTGTTTGGTATTATTTTCAAAATAAGTAAAAATGTTTTTACTAGGAATTGTGTTGAGAGTGCTTTAAAATTGTTGCCTTGAAAAACATGCAGAAACATTTCCAAAAGTTCCAAGAACAAAAACAAACGGGGCCGTTATTTCTAGCTTGATTTATATTTTCAAGAAAGTAACTAAGTTGTGTTTAGTTTAACATTCCCCAAACTCCAAAGGCACAGAAAGTAAACAAGAAATCAAGAAGAACATAGCTTCAATTGAAGCCATTGAAATCAAGGAACAACAAGAAGATAGTCTCTAATGGGTTTATGAGTGACAAGAGACGACAATGGTAGAGGGGTGGATCCTCCAATGATAAGCATGCAAGGGTGAGAATTGACAATGGTGAAGCGACAAGATTTGTGAGCTTCTTGACTTCGTAGGAGCTAAGGACCTTACCCCATCACCGATAGTCGTGATTAATTAGCTCTAATGGTGAAGAAGGGAATTAATTTTTTATATGGTTTTTTGTATTTTTAGTTTGAAAAAAAATAAAAAATTGTGATTAGGTATTGAATTATATGTAGGAGGACTTATTTTCATTTGGTGTTCTATCATTTTTATCGTTGATCTAAATCCAAGAACCATACACTATCTATAACGACCCAACTGTTTAAGCTGTTACTTAGTTTTAATTTTTTAAACTTAATCTTACTTAATTATAAAAAGGCAAAATAATTTGTTTAAACCTAATTATATTACTTAGTAATCACGGAAATATTTTTAAACACTTGTTTTACTTATAATTACAAAATAGATATCTATATTGTCTTGTCAAAAGTAGTACTAGTATACTAATAAACCATCATATACTATAATAGACATTAAGTCCTTCAAAAGTGGAATTTAAGCTTCAACAATATCCATAGCCCAACATTTGTATCTATCCCACCGCCACACATAGCTCATTAATCACTATATTGGCCTCTTGGTCGGATTTCCTACAACATGAAAGGACTAAATGAGCTTTCGCTCAGCAAATCCAAACATTTCAAAAGGAATTCTAGAAATGACATAACGCATGATTCTAATTATGTTTAATTATAAGCATCTTATTATTATTATTCTTAACATGTTCTAAACTGTGTGCCCAAGTGTTCATACCAAATGCGCACAATCATCTAACACCAAGATTGTAACTTAACTTAACATGATGCTCCCTTTAGGTCAAGGGGAGGTTTGTATGACAATTATCTTATCTTGATTAGCTTGGTTTAGATTACCAGTCTTATAACATACTATACGAAATGACTTGGTATCTAAAGTAATATTCATAACAAATGCAATTGCAAGCAAACATGAATAAAGGATATGAAAAATCATTTTCTTCATGTCATAGTTAAGGTTTGAAACTTACTTGAATCTCACGTTAGCATTTCCATCTTAATCATTTCTCTCAATTAGTTGGATATGTGTTATGTTTAAGCGACACAAGACTATTAGCTTGAGTCTATACTATCGGTCTAATTTATACTGCTTAACTTAGATACAATATATTCAAATTTTGCATCTCATAATACGGCTTTGAACTTTGCATAACGCGTTTTATTGTTTGCTTAAAAACTTTGACCTAAATTGGTAAGCTTAAGGTACGTTTTAACTGCTTGATGAATATGATGATTTTACCCTCAATAGGTCTCGAAAAATTTCAAACTCTTTTGGGATTAATATCTATGGTTACTCATTGTCCATAATACTGTAGAAAAATATCTTTGTTTAGGAAAAATTCAATTCCACACGGTTTTATAGCTTGGTCCAAAACATAAAAATCTTAACATTTTTGCCTCCAAAACCAAAGAAAAATTGTTCTATACCATAATATACAGTTTTTCCTAAGGATTAAAACTTTCAAATGGTCCTTGGATAGATGTAAACAATTTTAAAAGTTTTTCTTATTTGGGTTATTTATCTTTTTGTACCCTGTATTTTAGGTTTATTTAAAAACTATACTTTTTATTTTTTTCTCATCAAATTTATACGCTTAGATTACAAATTAATAGGCAAAATTTATACTCAATTTTGACCTATAAAATACCTAACATATCCTTACAAATGAAAATTTGTATTTTTTTATTTGAAAATTTAATAACAAAGCCTCCCTTAACGTATTATCTTCCTCATGGTTGGCCGTAGACAAGCTACAACAACACCCCTTCCTCTAATGAGATCACATCGATAAGGCCCCTATCTGGCCGTATAACATTAGTAAGCCTTAGTACTCATTAACAAAAACATCACATGTCTTATATTTTTGAAATTTAGAGAAAACGTTTCTTTGCATGAGTGCCTGAGATTCTTGTTATGTCTTTGAATAAATCTAAACATCATCGATAAATACGATAACAAACTTGTGTAGTTAATCCTTAAAGACCCTATTCATTAGGTTCACGAACAATGTTGGGGCATTGGTTAAGCCAAACAGTTAACTCATACTGCCCATATTGTGTTCAAAAGTTGTCTTTGGGATATCTTTTTCTTTGATCTTAAGTTGATGATAGCCGAAGCATGGATTGATCTTGGGAAAATGATACTTGTTCTTAAGCATGACTTTGTTTAGATCCTAATAATTAATACACATTCGAAAGGTGCCATCATTCTTCTTAATAAACAGAATGGGTACTTCCTAAGGAGAATGACTTTGATAGATGAATCATTTATCTAGCAGTTCTTGTAACTGTGCTTGAAGCTCTTGGAGTTCAGTTGGGACTATCTGATAGAGCGCCATAGAAATTGGAACAGCCTTGGGCGCTAACTCGATCTCGAATGAAATCTTCCAATCTGGAGCTAGTCTTGGTAGATTCTCTAAACATACCTCAATGAAGTCCTTGACTATGGGAACATCCTTTAGTTTTTAGTCAACTTCTTGATACATATTCACTAGATTATACCAAAAAACCTATGCATCCATTATCCAACAACTTCCTTTCCATGAAGCGCATATTAGTGCTCTAGGCTTATTAGGGGTCTTTCTTGTGTAGATGAAATTTTTGCTTCTAGATGGTTAGAATGTGAACTTATGGTGCTAACAATTAATCTTAGCATCGTACCTTTCTAAGAAGTCCATTTCCAAAATCATGTCATAATTGTTGACATCAATAACAATCAAATTGGTGAATAACTCTCTATTGAAAATGATAATTGGTACATGGCCAAACCAATAGTAAGAATTCAATATGTTCCAGGATGGTAGTATGATCCTAAGGGTTTGATCTATTCTATCCCTTTCTATACCCAATTGCTTAACAAACTTAAGTAATGCAAATAATTAAGTTGTTCTAGAGTCAAAACATATACATCAATTTTGGCTAGAGGAATTTGATATATCACCACAGTGAAGGTTCTTACTTTAGTATCATTCCTTGTGTACATGTAGATTCATTTGTTACATTCAAAGGCTTCCAATCAACCTTGAATAATCTTAGGACCGTCAATCTATGTGTGAACAACATGAAGCTGGGTTCCCTAAGGCTCTTGCTGGTTTCAGTTGAACTAGTTCTATTTGTTAGAGACATAATTCTTAGCATAATGGCCTTTCTTGCCACATATATAACAATTGTTGGCGCATGCCTTGCATTCTCCTAGATGTTTCTTTCCACACTTGCCACATATAGAGTAGTTGTTTCCTCCATCATTACTCCTCTTCTGTGGTTGGTTTTTCTATTATTCTTGATTGTTAGGATATCTTTTTCTTTTGTTATTGTTACTATTATTAAGACCAAACTAGTAATTTTGGTCTTATCTCGAGTTGTTGCCCTATCCCTTAGACTAAGAGGCTTGATTAAGCTTTGCTGAAGCTATTTTTTCCTTATAAGCTTAAAGATCTTTCCCTTTTGCTCCTATCAAAAGCGATCATATACTTTGCTCAAAGGGCCTGATTAATGCACTCGGCCACAAATGTTGGTGTGTGATCTCCACTATCCACAATCTTCACAATCTCTATGTGGAAAATCATCAATATTCTTCTTGTCCTTTCCTTGTCCATGGGTACTAAATCAAGACAAAGGTGTGCCACTTAATCAAACTTCTAAATACCTTCATCAATAAACAGACTGCCTTGTCAAAAATTGTTGAACTCATCCTACTAGGCTACCATGGTTTTCGTATTAAAGTACTTCTCATTGAACTCTTCAATGAAATCATCCAAAGCCATTTCTTGTACATTCCTCTTTCATTCAATTATCTCCCATAACCTCCTTATGTCTTTTGCATGAGAAAATAATACACACATCACTTTCTTTTAATCATTAAGCCTCATAAACTTCAAGAAACTTTAGATACTACTAAGTCAGTCATCTCCCTCCAATGGGTCAGTAGAACCATCAAATTCTGGTGCCTTCATGCGTTAAAATTTCTCATAAAATTCCTTAGAGCTACTTGATCTGCTTGAGTGGCTGGAGTTACAATAACTATTAAGGGTACTAACAGAACTACTAGTCGTGTGGGGACTCCCTGTACTGGCAGTGCCTAGTTTTGGTGAGCTAGTTGCTCATGAAGTCCTTGAAATTTTTGCTTCTAAGGTTGCAACCTTTCTTGCAGATTAATGATATGGTTCATGAGTTTGGGGTCTGGCAGTAATCTGGTTCTTGGGATCTTGGTCGCATCATAGTCGAAACTAAATCCTAACACAGAACAATAAACCTACATAAATATATGTTCTTATAGAAAAAATATGGCAATTTTAGCATGAAGCTCACAACTTCATGGCATAAACATAATTATGAGCGGCACATTTTGTCATTTCATATATCACATTTAAGTATTTCTTTTGTCAAAATGATGGCCTTATATGTTAGGTGTGACTAACATAATGGATCTACATCATCAAAATATATACATGATCGTATCTACTAGCAGTGGTCATCGTTGTCGAACATACATGATCATCATCATCGGGAGTGGCGTTGCTTACTAGGGGTACATAAATACACAGTCAAAAAGGTCATCATATAACAAAGTGTGCTAGTCACCTACCAACATAAGGCAAAATAAGGGTTTATCTATTCTTTCTATCAGACATATGAGTACAAAAAATCAAAAGTAAAGATGTCAAGTAGTCACCCTATTGCTAGTCCAAATCCACATCATAGGCTTCTCTTTCTCATCACTAGCATAAATAGGCTCTGGCGATGCCAAATGATTCTCAAGTAGAACATCATCAACACCATCACTATTGTTGTCCTCCACTAAGGCCATCACGAGCTCCTCATCATGCATTGGCTCAATTATGAACTGCTCAAGACTAGGAAAGGAAGTAGATAATAACCTAACATTGGAATCTCCTTAAGCACTCCATTCCAAGTCACATATGGTATGCAGTAGTGTCCTTAGAAGGATCATTCGAAGCATGGTATGTTGAAATCTCAAGATGTAGCGTCCAAGGACTCTTTAGGGTATCTGTCCTAAATCACCTAGAGATGCTCATAGTATCTCTAATGCCAATAATCCCATATCTATGGGTCTTCCCAAGGCTAATCATCAACTCCCAGTAGCTATGGTCCATACTTGGCTCTAATCTATGAATGAAACCCTAGCCATTTCTAGCATTGCTCCTCCACCCCAAGTCTTATCTACTAAGTAAGAGTCTCTTCTTGCAGCATCTCTGAGGCCAATAAGACGCTGAGGTGAGAGTGTGTGACAAACTCTAAAAATCACCTCTGTTACATTAATCCACTCCATCAATATGAAAGACTGATGACTACCGTCAAAACAAGGAGGTATCATGTCCCAAAAGGCAATGCTTGCCTTCTAGTCTACGTCGACTCGCCACTTGTTAAGGGGTGTAGCTATCGTGAAAAATAAAGCAGGTATAGTAACAAATAGTAATAAAGTCCTAACTATAATATAAACAAATGCACTACAACAACATTGCTTTACATGACACATAAAAGACGATGGTTTGTCTAAAAACTATGGTCATATCCTATGCAATGCAGAGAACTTCGTCTTTCAAAAATTTGTACTGTGGATTAGCAATATTTTTTTATAAACCACCATCTAAAGTTGATATTAGATGATGGTTTCCTGAAAATTATCATTTAATTTCTAGTTTTTAATATCCTTTCAAAGACTGATATATCGCAACCAATCTTTTCTCTCTCTTCCTTGCCTAGTCTTCTCCCAATCACCTAGTCTTCTCTCTCTCTTCACCGCCTCTGTCACCTTGTCTGCCTCTGTCACCTCGCCCCACCTCCAAAGTGCCTCCATCTCTTCACCCTGCCTCCTTGCCTAGGCAATCTAGCCCATCGTCACCTTATCTCCCTTGCCTTTCATGTGTCTGTCCTCGTCCCATCGCCTTCCAAGAACTCTATTTGTATATTTCTTTTAATTCTATTTTGATTAGCTAATTAGGTTTTATTTAGGTTTTTCTTTTGTTTTGTTATAAATTATTTTTCAATGTTGTTATGAAATTGAGCTTGATTAATTTGGGTATGTTAGTTTTAGGTTCATTTTGCTATTTAGCTAAGTAGGTTTAATTTATGTTTTGCAAGTGGATTGTTTGAAATTAGTTAGAAATTATTTATATTCTTTGTTATGAGATTGAAATTGATTTATTTTGCACACGTTGGTTTTTAGTTTTCTGTTTTTTTTTGGCTAATTAGGTTTAATTTTTATTTGCAAGTAGATTTGTTATTGGAAATTTTTTGAAATTAGTTATAAACTATTTGTATAACTTGTTGTGAGATTGAAATTGATTGATCATCTTGCGTATTGTTAGCATTAGTTTTCTTTTGTTATTTTGCTAATTATATTTAATTTATATTTTGCAAATGGATTTGTTATTGGAAAATTTTTTAAATTGGTTATCAACTTGTGATTGTTTGTATAATTTTAAATTTGTTGAGTGATTGAATGAATTTTGATTTGATTTTCTAACAATGGATAAGAAATTGATGTATGATAATAGGATGAGCGATCAATATGATAAGGATTTTGTGGCTTTTGGAAGGTTAATGTCAAAGGGATTATGATTCACTATTTTTGTGCTGATTGTGGAAACATTAAAAAAATTCATATGATGATGTTTGGTTTCATTTGTATGGACATGGGATTGATCGAACTTATCAAATATGGATATGACATGGTGAGGAAGTCCCGACTTCATCATAGGGAAATGTCTATATTAGTCATATTGATGAGGATGATGGCAGTAGTAACATGGTTGAAATGATGAATGATATGGATGAAGACTTTGTCCACCAACCAGAGTTATTTGAGACGATGATGAAAGATTTGGAGACATCATTGTATAATGGGTATTTAATGTATACCAAACTATCCGGTTTAATTAGATTATGGAATTTGAAGGCATCAGGTGTGTGGTCAATTCGAGTTTCAAGGGACTTTTAGAATTTTTATATGAAGCATTTTCAGATAATAATAAAATGCCAGCAAATATGTATGAGGCAAAAAATGTTTACTTTAGGAATAGAGTATGAGAAGATACATGCTTGCTTAAACGATTGTGTGCTACACTGGAAAGAGTGTGAAGACTTAGATGAATGTCTGGAGTGTAATGAGTCTAGGTGGAAGCAAGCTTAAAAATCATCAGAGGGAAGAAAAAATGTGCCATCTATAATGTTATGGTACATTCCAATATAGCCGTGTTTGAAGTGATTGTTTCACAATGCAAATCATGCAAAGGATTTAATTTGACATCATGATAGGAGAATTGATGATGGCATGTTGAGATATTTGACCAATTCACCACAGTAGAGGACATGTGCTATAGAGAATGCAGATTTTAGTGCATAATCTTGGAATCTTTATCTTGCTTAATCTACAGATGAAATGAATCCTCATAGTAATTTTAATACCAAGTATAGTACTTGGCCTGTCATTCTTGCCAATTACAATCTTCCATTGGTCTTGTGCATAAAGCGAAAGTTTTTAATGTTAACATTGTTAAACTCTGGACCTAATCAACTGGAAAATAACATTGACATGTACCTTTTTTTTTTTTTTTACTCTCTTTCAGAAAAGGGTCCCAATTGATAAGTTGTTTCAAATGTATCTCCACATTATACTCACATGTTTTTCATCCATTTTTTGACGTGTTGTAAATGAACGGGGCAACCATGTAATAACTAAAGAAATTAGGGTGTGTAAACGTTCGCAAGTCAAGAACCAAGTTAACATTTGTCCTGTTTAATATTTTATAAGAAAAAATACTATAACAAAACAGTCAAATTATGATTTAAACTTTTGAAACAAACGAACTTATCAGTAAAAAAAAATGACCTTTGTCCTTTATACAAAGGCAATAGGTACATGACTACCACATTAATAGATTGTTTAAAAATAAGTTAAAACTGAAAATTTAAACTAAAAATACTATTTTGATTGACCAAACTCGTGGTTATCTTTTGGTTATCTTCTCCTCCCCTTGTAACAAGGAAAAGGTAGACAAAGTTTTATCAACTTTTTAATTCAATTTAAGTACATCACTTTAGTTTATTTCAATAGACAAACGTAATTTGGTCGAAATTCAACCGACCACAATCAGTATCTGGTAATCTTTATGTACACGTGAGGTCAAAATGTTGAAACTATTCTGACACATTTGAACAAGAATCAGATAGCTGGCATTTGTTATGCTTATACACGATCAAATCTCAACTGGCAACTTTTACATCGCAAAACACAAGCTACCTCTTTTCTCTCTCTCTTTCTCTGAGGAGAGTGGACAAACAACCATTTTGCTCTTAACCCAACAATTTTCTCTCATATTAAATTGGTAAAATAAGACGAATATGTTGACAGAGCCTCATGATTATGCGCCTTATGAAAGTCAAACCATTTAAATAGAAAGTACCATCATTGTTGTTCCCATTGGAAGAAAAAAAAAAAAAAGGAAAAACAGTCCCAATGCCCACCCAAAGATAGTCATGGACGAATAGTAGTTTCCTGACAACATATAATATTTTTCCCACAAGAAGTTACTTTCCCATTACCGTTTCAGAGAAACAATCAAAACCACATACTTTCTATCCACATTCTTACCATCAAAATATAATGATAGGCCAATAAATCCCACCCCCATACACACACTTTTTATTCTTTTTCCTTTTTATCTTCTTCGCTGTTTTCTTGCTTCCCAATCTTGTTTACTCAATTCCCCCGTTCTTCTTTCCCATCATCACTCCTTTACAAAGCATTCCTTCACCACTGGTTCCAAATCATTTCAAAGGACCTCTCGCCTGTCTCCCTCGAATGATTTCCACAAAGTGATGACCCAATAATGTCTTTGGTTAAAAGGGCAAGTGGTACATGGCAAACATGGCCACGCTCCAGGTGGAGCGACATTATTGGGCTGAGGGGACAGCCTTGGGGGTACTCTTTGTTGGGGTTTGGGTGGGGTAGGGCTCAGACAGGGAAGGGGACAGCGCCTTAAAGGTTGCTGCTTGGGCTGCCTGGTAGGCAGGTGGTCACATGGACAAGCCCATGTGTTGTCAAAGGCCACCTCTTTTATTTCAGATTCCCCACCGACGGTGACAAGAACTACCCGCTTACTATTGGTTTGTGTTTTACACGCCCCAAGTAGAGCGTGGGTTTCGCAAGTGATTAATCCTCTATTACTAAAAGTATTACAACCTCGGCTTATGCGAGAGCTCCTAATTTTTTAATTTATTTTCCTGCTTTTACCCTTTTTTGGGGCTTTGATTTCAACTAAATTACTATCATCCAATGATATAAAATACTTTTCAAAAGAATTTTAAAAAATTAAATGAAAAGTGGGCAGATGAGAGTGATGATTCAGCCGTCCGATGCTTTCGTTGTGTGAACAAGTGATTTGTCAAACTCCCGTACTGTCTACGCGGCGGGTGTTTGGTGGGGTCCCTTTTTGGTTTCTAGAAGGGGAACGTTGATGAGGTTTTTTTTTTTATTTTGGCTACATTAATTAACATTATACCAACTCTTTAAGTCAAAAGGCCACGAAAATTCTTTAATTTTTAACCTTATAACAAGCACAATATCTACTTTTGAAATCTAAATTCTACGGAAATTTGGGATGTGGCTTTGTGGGATAAGTTTTAATCTATGAGGAGAAATTCCGGTGCTCCATGCAAAAAAAGAGGGGAAATTCTGCTGCTGCAATTTATAGACTTTGGGTAAAAAATATTTATAAAAACTTTGATGTTTATATTATACTAAGATTGCACTGTAGTATTATTCATGTCGGTTGATAGATATAATGTTTGTTTACAATGTAAATTGGGTACATGAATGTACTTATTTCTGATTAATTTTGTCTCTTTTATTGGAGATGTTTACCTTAATTTCAAATTATCAAATTGTTCTTTTGTTATTATTTGTTTAAATTTTTTATTAAAAATTCCGAGGGCTTAGCAGTTGGAACAATTAATGCTCGCACGCGCACACACACACACATATACACATTGTATAAATGTATTTAAAATTATTTTGAACAATTATTTGCACTTCTTTATTTTTGAGCAATATCTAGGGTAGTTGCAAAACCTAATTGTAGAGATGAAATTATTGGGGCATTCAATAACGAATACTATACCTAATTTTAGCTAAACATATGTGAAGGATGATTATTAATTATTGTACTAGGCTGATGGAAAATAGGTACAAGAACTCTCTGCGTATAACATCATTTTATAGAGTGACTAGCCAAAAACACACACACACGCATCATTTACGCAATATACCTATCCCAAATTTACAAGTTTGCGTAACTTTGACGAACAAGCTGAAGAGCTAAAAGTAACAATATTTTGAGATTTACATCCAATCTATTTTTCAGCAATTATATTATGATTAAAAAGATAAGCCGGTAAAAAAAAATCACATAACAAAGCTGGAACAAAAAAAGGCAAAAAAAAATCACATAACAAAAGCTGAAACAAAAAAAGGCTTCAATGGATAAAATGATAATTTGTAAAGCTCAGATTAGTTGTTGACGTTCGGACTATAGATACATATCAAAAAATGAATCTGTAGCAAAAAATGAATGTGTTGTTTTAATTAATTGGCTATAAAATACTTGTTTGTTTTAAGGATTGAAAGTTAAAATTGATTACTTTCTCTGAAAAAAATACTGTCATAAACAAGTTTGTAATTTGGCAACCAAAGGAAGCTAAAGTGAAAGAATGGGAAAAAAAATATGGACACAGAGATAGTACTAGTAGTACAGATGCCTCCTTGTGCTTTGATTTGCCAAGAGCAATTTTTGGCCCTTTGATAAGAGCGGGTTCTCATCAAAGTTTCCCAATCTTTAGAAACACTTGCAGGAACCCATTATTTATTGCACCCGTAGGTACGTATTAATAAAGTTCCACCAAATTACACTATACTTTTTATAGATAATTAGAAACTTCCAAGAACCTCTTAATTATACTCATCTTTAACAAAAGACAATAATTATAAGTATCTTGTTTGCCAAGTAGAGAAAGAGACGCGATGAGTAACCCCACACCCTATGAAACTTGCTTTGTTTTCATTAGAGGAAAACAAGTCAAAAGGCTAATAATGGTGCAACTGAATTTAAAATACTTGTTAATCGATACAATCATAAATGTATTTGCGTCCACTAAATTGCACCGTTGTTTCATTTCTTTTCTGTTGAGAATCCTAGTCAGATAGCGTTGAATTCAAGCACAAAGAAATGAAGTAGGTGATTTCCCAAGAACCGACCAATGAATTTGGCAATGGGCAATGATCCAAAAAAGAAAAAACGTAGAATATAATCCTAATTCCTCAATATAACCCAACTATTTCTTATAGGGACTCCACAGACGAGAGTCTTTTTCCAAGGTTCAACACTGTTTCGACATACTGTTGCGGACCAGAACTTACGGAATATACCCACGAATATTTATCTCATTCTCTCTCCCCCAGCTTTTACACTCTCTCTCTACTGCACCAAAACCTACGCGTAAGTGACATTACATCTTGCTTTTTTTTCTTTTACCCTGTTTCTCAATTCTCATCTTCCGAGAGATATATTTTCGTAAATAAATGTACTAAAAACAAATTATCAAGGGGAAAAAAAAGAAAAAAAAAAACCATGAGACAGCTCGAATATACACAACTGTCCATCAATAGTAAGTGACAAAATCAGGCATGACCGCTAGACACGTGGCGCGAATCCCGCCGTTCCTCTCTCAGAAGAAATCAAACGCCGTCGATTGTGATCTACTCCTATCAGCATTTGTAATACCACCTCGACGGAACGACGTCGTTCTCTGCCTTCGCAAGCCCGGAACTTCCGGTGGCGGCGAGGACCGAATCAAGGCCAGGTTCAGCCCCTTGAAGAACGGGTGTTTCCTCACCTCGGCGGCACCTCGCTTCGACCCGAGTCGACTGGTAGGGTCTTTATCTAGCAACCCCGAGATAAGGTCCCGCGCGTGCTGCTCAAGCGCGCTTCGGGACGTGGGGGTAGGAAACATGAGCGGCTTCGTCACGATGTTTAACAGTGTCGCTTCGTTGGATTGGGCCGCAAACGGCGTACGGCCGTAGATCATCTCGTAGATGAAGATTCCGTAGGCCCACCAGTCAACGGCGTTGCCGTGGGACCCGCCTGAGGCGACCTCCGGAGACACGTACTCATGGGTCCCGACGAAGGAGCACGAGCGGGCGGCGACCGGCTCTGCGACGAATAGCCGGTGGTTAGCCGTGAGTGTCTGGACCCGTCGCGAACGGAACAGCCGGTTGGGGAAGCACGAGAAGGGCGTTAGTGATGCTGACGTGGACGTTGTCGTGGTTGTGGTTGTGGTTGTGCGCTGGCGGGCGTAAGATGGAGTTGACGGGGACGCGGCGTAAGGGGAGGTCTCGGGAGATTCGACAGCTGGGATTGCGTCTGAGCATAAGGAGAGGTCGAAGTCGGAGAGCATGATGTGGCCGTCCGATCGAACGAGGACATTCTCAGGTTTAAGGTCTCTGTAGATGATTCCCAGCATGTGGAGGTACTCAAGAGCCACGAGAACCTCAGATGCGTAAAACCTGAAAGAATAAAGAAAAAAGTAAAAAGGATCAGAACGAGGTGCAGTGAGTTGAATCGGTCGAGTTGACTCAGTATTGAAACAGAACATAACGCAAATGAAAAAATAATTATGTTCAGCTTCTGATAGCTTGCATGAGAAGGGAAACAGTATGATTGTGCTAAAAGCGGAAAATACGATTACAAAATAAACGAAAAGAAAAAATTGTTGTGTCAAATTGATCTAAAAAACACGGAAGACTGGACAATTATCGGATCAATCTCAGCTGCATGGCGAGGAGAGTGGGAAAAAAAATATTTACATGACCAGACAGCCATTTTTCCAGGAAAAAAAAAAAAAAAACAAAGTTGTTTGTTTCGCGGGAGGAAAAAACCAATGAGAAAATTCGCGAGAAAAATAAAAATAAAACCAAGAAAGAAAAATGAAACCAAGAAATAAAGAATATTCTTTTAACTGGAGACGACTTTGCGCCAGAAGCAAAAGCAGACAAGAACGGAACTTCTCCATCGCCCCTTAGTCCCGTTTCGTAACAAAACACGGAAACAAGCAAAAACAAATCAGAGTTCCTCCTCGTGTTTTTAAGACGCTACAGGATTTCAACAATTCTAATCAAGAAAATCTGCAGATTTTGGAATTTTCCTCTATTTTTCTCTCTCCTTTCAAAATAGAAAAAAAAAAAATCCTACAAACAAATGTGCGTAAAGTTCAACATTGTAGATTGAGAATGTACCTAGCGGAGTTGAGGGAGAAACGCTTCTGAGGCTGTTTGTGGCGGAGAGAATGCAAATCACCGCCGGAACAAAACTCCATGACGATGCAAGAGAAATGAGATGCCTCGAACTCGGCGTAGAGAGTGGGAAGAAACGGATGATCGAGCATTTTAAGGATTTTCTTCTCCATCTCCGCTCTATGCACCTTCTTCTTCACCGCCAGAGACTCCTTGTCCACCACCTTCATCGCGTAGTAGCACCGACACTCTCCATCCTCTTCGCCGCCGCCGCCATCGTCGGAGCTTCTCAAACTGCAGAGGTACACGGTGCCGATGTCGCCGGAGCCGATCCGGCGGATAAGTCGGAAGTCGCGGAACGTGAGGCCGGACTTCCGTCCAAAGGTGGCGGAGCGGATGGCCGAGTAGGCGAAGTCCGACGATCGATGAGGCTTTAGCGAAAGGTTGTAATCGTTGACGTTTTTAGTCGTCGGAGGCTCGAGCATTGCTGCTGCCGTGGCGTCGAAAGAGAGGCGGCTGAAACTGCTGCAGCTCTCGCTACTCATCGAGCTCTGACTTGAATTCACTGTCTCGAAGCTTAAATCACCGTCTGAGTCACGGCCAAAGCCAAGCTCTAACATCTTAGAAAAGAAGCCCCAGCTTGTCTCAGATCCCCTTATGCTTTCTCTCACCGAGAAAACAAACACTAAACTAACAATTGAAAAAAAAAAAGAGTAGAATTCGAGATCGCAACGGAATCGGATACCAGAGAGCGTTTTGAAGCTGGAAATAAAAATTAGAAAACGAAAACACTTTTCTCAGGTGCTCAGAATTTGTGTGCAACGATGTATGCCGAGATTGGAAGGACCGCCATTAAAAAAAGCTCTGAAGCTATACATGCTTTGAATGAAGGAACAGGCTTTTCAGGCAAGGCCTCAGAAATTAGGCTTTCCGAACAGAGATCGCCAGTTCGTACTACAGAGAGAAAAGGAAAGCTATTGATTTGGGTGCTTCTATCTGGTCTTTGGCCTTGAGAGAGAGAGACTGAAGGGTTTGGAAAAGATGGAGGTTGTTGGGGGATATTTATCCTACGGCGTACGGGAATAATTAGGGACACGATTAATGGTAATTATGAGTGTTTTAATCCTAATCCTTCTTATAATTTAACCACGGTTGAAAAGGGGTTCCATGACGTCACGAGCAAGAAAACGTTGTCGTTTGAACGATTGTCACGTGGCGAAGGTTACTTGCTGGGATCCGCAATATGTCGCGCGTGAGCTTACATTGATGGGCGATGATGCAGAGGAGATTTTCTCCTCTGTATGTGAAATGACGAAATTACCGCTGCATCGCGCTTTCGTTAGGTTTGGTTTGGTGTTGACCGTACGCGGGAAATTATATGCCCCTTGTTCGCTTATTTGGGTGAAGAAAAGAAGAATGAAAAATATAATTAATTTTTTTAGGGATGTAAAAATAGATTTACATATGGTATCAAGGTCGAGAAGTGTATTCCAATTTTCTCCCCAAAAAAAAAGATATATATTCCCCAACATCCCATTAGGCAATAAGCTGAATATATAAGTTAAAGCTGGATGAATTAGGAGAAATCCAATTCAGTGATACCCATAATAAATGTCTCAAGAAAAATATTGATTCTTCACATTTATAAAGATACTTTTGGCAGGCACATTAAGTGTAGAAATATCTTTCCAACAAGGAGAGACCAATAGGAAAATGAAAGGTCACACTATTAGACATGGTGTCTTTAAGGATTAAATATTGTAATAAGTTTTTGAAAATATTTTATTAATAAAGTGTTTATTTATTATTCATATACTGAATATTGTCTTTTTTATGTTTATTTCTGTTGAATAAATGATAAGCAAACAAAAATCTAAGGCTGTCAGTCTAAACCTTTAAGATCGCGCATATGACGGACAGATTATGCGAAAGACATAAATCTTAAAGGTAATGGTCTAAATAATAAGATTCACAATCGATGGAATAAAGTTGTGCGCTTTATTCATATAAAGATTGTTATGTTGTTTATATCCCTAATAGGAGATGGCTTGTCGTGGTCATCAGAGTAAGACTCTATGAGTAAAAATATTAATATATTGTCATAGGTGACGATGTATTAGATCGGGATTAAAAGTTGAATTAATTTGGTTAATAAATATGTGTTATGTCTTAATCTTGAATGACTAATGAGCACGTATTTTTAACTTATGTCTTTTGATGTACCAAAAAGTAACATCTTAATTTAATGATGGTACGCATACCGGTACGTTAGAGACATGATTCTTGATTTACATAGACTCATTATTCATAAATATAAAATCTGTAGCTCTTTTTTGTAAAATAAATGATATTCTCTTATTTGTATTATCATGTATTTGGAAGAATGAAGCGCTCAGCCATTTGGATACATAAATGTAATTAAACAGTATACTATTTATGAATAATAAGTATTTCAATGGTGAGATAATAAAATGTGAGATAAAATAATTGAGAAGGTAATACAGAATTTATCCTTAAGCCGATTATGAACATCCTATGGGATGTGACACATTATGATATGTCATAGACGGTTAGCTTATTGGAGCTTTATAATTTTATATAGTACGAAAGTGTAGCTCTAAGCTTTTAGTAGATTAGTGTTAGAATTTATAATTATAAAATATATATCGGGATATGTTATTTTATAGTCACAGTAGCTTAATCTATAAATGTCCATCTGATCCCTTTGCTAGCTCATAATAAATCTTGCAACAATGCAACAATTTTTTCCTACATATTGGTGACTTATGTTAAGTATTAGATTAGCTAAAATTTGATTAGAGTGGATTTAATAATTATGTTACTTTATTAGTTGAATTTTGTGAATTAATTCAAGATAAACATGTTGAATTATTTTGATGATCTTTTATTCACTATAGGATTATCTGTATATGAATGTTTTAATTAGATAACTTTTCTATTGGATTATTTGAATTAAAACCGAGGCTCTATCTAAGATTCTCATGTGAAAATAAGATATTATAAGGATTCTAGATCATCACGTGGTCGGCAAGCCGATGGATAAGTTCAGCAAGTTAATGAAGCTGGTTTGGTAGGCCGATCTCCCAATTCGGCATGTCGAACATGCAATAATTAGGTTACACATTTTTGATGCGTTTTTCATCAAAAGTTGATCCAGACTCGAATTTTGAAACCAAATATGATAAAGTTTAACCCAAAATTCGACGACTATTAAAGAGGAATGAGTTTTCTTTAGATCATTTGAGAAACATAGAATGAGTACTCTAGTGAGAAAAACTTTGAAATTCCGTGAAAGCTATTGTTCTACTTCAAGAACCTTAACTCTAGGTTTTCTCGAGTGGCTAGAGGAAAAACTGTACGATGTGTGACCACCTTGTAACACCTCGAAATTTATTAAGTGTTATTAGAATGTAGAATGGTGAATTAGTGTGCTATAATTAATATTTTAAAACTTGGTTTGATCACTATATGAAATTTCTAAATTTATGATATTTTTTATTATTTTAGTGATTTTTAATTATTCTTAATTATTCTTAAGTGTTATTTTAAATTTTAAAACAAAACAATTTATCAAATGACCAACACGTCCCTTTTGAAAAACTACGTGCTGTACACACGGTTTTCCTTCACCGGTTTTGTCTCTCCTTTCTCTATTTATTTCACTCTCTTTCACTCATTCTCTCTCACTCTCACACTCGTCTCTCTCTCTCCATCTCTCTCTCAGTTTCCCTATTTTCCTCTCATTCTCTCTCTAAAAATTTTGATTCAAAATTCGATTTCAAGCTTCAGGGTTGTGGATTGAAGGCTCAGGAACATGATTGAGCAACCACAAACTCGATTCAAGCTTCGATTCAAGGTTAGTTTTCAAAATCTCTAAACTTTTTCAATTTTTCAAATTTTCTTGCATTTTGAAATCTAAGCAATTTTGAGCTTAGAAAAGCTTCAATCTAGGTTAGAGTAACTTAGAATAACTAGAATACAAACTTTATTTTACCAAAAACGGATTGAAATCAAGATTTTTTATTTTTCCTCTATTTTCTCCATTTTTGGATTTTTGTAAAAATCATGCTTAAATCTTGTTTTAATGAGTTGAAAAGTGTTTAATAATGTTTATTTATTAATTTTGATCATTACCCATGCCTGAGAACTGAGAAAAACATGCTGGATTGAAGATTGGGACTCGGGAGGCCAAGAACCCGTGCGTGGAAATTTCTGGAATTTCCACGATCGGCAGGCCGA